>JABWIB010004418.1:31993-42867 GCA_016617825.1 Platyplectrum ornatum
GTTAAGTAGGTTGAGGAATATGGTAAGCTTGTCTGAATAGATGAGTTTTATACCCAGTGAGTAATTGTAGGAGACAGTCTTTGAAATCACTCACGAGACTGGAGATGATATGCAGTTAAAATCTTTATTCAGAGCATATAAGGTAACTAATGTTTCAGTCACCAAATAGTGACTTTCCTTAGGGTACAAGAATTAGGCAAATAATTATTTATTTATTTATTATTCTTTGCAGATTATTGTACCCTGAGGAATGTCATCATAAATCATCTATATTTACAATAAAATGGCAGGAACATGACTTACATCCCCCGCCTCTGTGCCCGCCTCCCACTACCTAATAGTCCTATGTAGTCAGCTGGAGGATGGGCCATCCTTCCTTTCTTATGTTCTGTTATGTTTGATTGTTCTGTTATTATGTTGATGTTATCTGCTCACTGCGCAGCGGCCATTCTTTGTGCTCTTCATGCTGTGTTTGTACATGTTTTGTAAATTGTTATTTTCATTATGCTGCATAATAAAACTGAAAGTTAAAAAAATGGCAGGAACATTAGTTACACACATTTGCAAATATATCATAATCCACCAGCCACATACAAAGCTTTTCCGTTTGTGGTGGTCATAACTCTAAAACTGTCTGCCCCTCTTGGGTTACATATTATGTGTTTTTAAATTGACAGCAACACAGAGCAGGTTCTAGAAAGGAACACTGTAAATTACATAGATATATGCAGTAAACCACAAAGAATTGTAAAACATACATGTCAAATTCCATTTAGCAACTACTTCTTTCAAAAAATTCATTTTCTAAAGCTTTAAGAATCCCTAATTGTAATTGTAGGTAACAGAATTGTGCAGTCTCACTTGTGAGATAAGGGAATATATCTTGTATTCAGTTTCTTAGTGTGAATCGATGAACTATCCATTAACATAAAAGCATTCTGAATTCCAAATCAGCCAAATCTGTTTACTCATTTAGCCATTCAGTAACAACATAAATAAATAAATGTAAGGCTTCCTGCACAATTGTTGTCTATTTAAAAAACCAGATTGCTCAAATTGACTGTCATTTAGCACTGTTACAGCATACATTCACAGCAAATTTAATTGTTTAGTAGCCAATTTAAAATCAGTAGGGCTGAAGACCAAAAAAAAACATATAAGGAAAGACTAGAGACTAAATATGCACTCAGGGTGCTGGTTAGGACAAAGAGAAAATACAAATATCTTCAATATTATTTGATAAAAACCCTTTTATTGAGAAACGTGACTTGCGCAGAGACTTTATTGTACACAATTGTATTTTTTTTACCTACAGCTTTCTGGCAATCTTAGAATCTAAAAATATCTATATTGAAATTCCATCCCATGGGCATGACAGTCTACATGCAGACACAGCCTTCTAACACTCATTAAAATCCAACGTGGATTACATTGCTTCCTCTCCACCTCCACCCAGCACGGAATAAAATAAGAGTGTTGAGATCCAGCAAGAATCTGGACATAAGCCGTATGATAAGCATTGAATAGTATATGATAACAACATATTGACTGCAGTGATAATTTATGAATAGCAGCACATGATTTAGGGTATACTAAATCTCAAACAAAATTGATAATTAAATAATGTCAGTATAGTTTTATATACACAACTGGACAGACCGGAAGAGCGTGTCTCTTATCTGCCGCCACTTTCTATGTTTCTATATAGTTTATTAACTGATCACTGCCTATAGCATAACTTGACTTGACAGACAAGCTTGAAAATATTTCAGAACCCCATTACTTTCATCTTGAACTTATGCATACGCAAGTTATAGATTTATAAATAAATGTTGTCATGATAAATCTACATGATGGAAAGAGTCCAATACAGTATGCCTATAAAGCCCAACATACTAAGCTTTTATGACTCCTAACCCATACTTCAAATTTTACAATTTGTCTGAAAGTAGCTTTATTATGTAAAATTAATAATGAGAGTTGCTTTTGTTAACTGCATTTAAAATTAATGCCTTGTCCAGATTATTACCATGACACAAACGCATGTTTTTAAACCAGGGTTTTTGCCAGAACTCAGAGATTTTTTAGATGTTCTGCACCTGTTCAGATTGTGTTGACCTGGTACTTCGGTGGTACTTTGGTGAAATTTCTGTAACCAGGGTAGTTTGTGAATTATCAGTGTAATTCAGCTCTGTGAACAGGGTTAATTACCAGGGTAATTCAGATCCACAGCTAACAACCCTGTTCGTTAAAAACAGATTTACCATGGTAGTCTGTGTGAACGGGGTATTAGTGAATTTAGGCCAGGGTCTCTCAGACACACAGTCTGTGACCTCCTTCCCTGGACAGTCAGATTTAAAGTGAAACCCCAAGAGCTTTACCTGCAGTCTCTTTACCTACAGCTGCCAGGTGTCACCCCAATCAGTCTGCAGCAGCCAGACAGCCCAGAAGACCCGGACTGGACTTATTGTATGGAGCCCACCCTACACTCTCCATACATACTTAAGTAACCCTTTCAATCTTTTCCAAAAGCTGCAACAGAACAGAAAAAAACAACATTTTCCCTGGGGCTTTAGCACACGTATGACCAGCACCTGGGACATATATACTGTCCTTCACACACATAAACAGTGACCCTGTCACTATATATATATATATATATATATATATATATATATATATATTACAAACAGCTACAAATTGCTAATAATAGCCACTGTATTTTAAATGTGTTTTTTAAAAGATCTTTGGTTGATTTCTGTGAACCAATTATAATTAGAGCACACTATTTAAAGAGAGGAGTCAATGGTAGTAATTAATCCTCCTGACAAAGTAATTTCTACAACAAAGCTTGTTGTGGCAGGGCTTATCACACAGCCACTCAAAGGGAAGAACGAGTTACTTTCTTCCAAGCTTCAGATGTCCGGTATCTGGAAGCTGTTTCTCCTCGGCACATACAATGAGTACCAGCTAATAATTTTACATGCTCAAGATTTTCAACTTATTATATTATTATACTGAAAATGAATTTTCAGTTTAATCTTTTATATACCTATATATACATACAATGTAGAAGAAAGGCGCTCAGGCTTAACATCATATGTCTTTCATCAGGGATATCTTTCATAAGGGAAAGAGTGTTTGTTCTCTTTCAATATTGGAATAAAATATGATGAGTTTCACATACATGGCTGGAGCCTGGACTCCTTGTAATTAGAAGGTGTCAAGGTTTCTAACGATAAAATAACTAATAGGTATGTTAACAAAGTTGGCGGAAACAACAAAACTTTACTGTGGAAACTAAGTAGATCAGTGCGTAAAGTTAAGGTAAGCATAGATCTTTGGGAAGGTAAATACAAGGCATACCAAGTAATAGTTTTTTATTAGAGAGGACCATGACAAGATATTTTAGAATTTTTTTTTCATTTGTTCTTCTTTTAAATAAACAATAACATCATCATCAATAATACTATCAGGTTTTTGAAAATGAAAATTGTAATTCTTGTCATAAAACAGAATCATACAACATAAATCTCTTGCCTAGTACAGAATAAAAAGACAAAGTGATGTGGACCAAATATTGATCAATAGCAATGCCCATACTAATACAATTTTGGCACTGGAAAGTTTAAATAGATTGAAAAATGAATTATAAGTGAATTTTTTTTATAAATGAATAAATCATTCCTACATGTTTATGTAATGCATTTTCTGTTATCAATTACTGTCTTATTGAATAAAGTCAGTTATGCTGATGTTCAGTAATTTTGTATGCTATTCATTTTGTAAACAAATAAATGCTGATCACAGTAATTTCTACGCAGTGGTTCATGTGCTTTGACCTTTTTGTTTAAATAGATTTGCTGTGTTGGAAGATTTACAATGATTTTCTGTATTTTATGAATTCTCATTTTATTGATTCATTAAAAAGTATATTCTCTTTTATCCCTTACATGCTCTGACCTGCGATCATATATGGCATCTATCCCTTTTTTTGTTTTTATAGACTATTTTATATTATTAGAAATATAGTTCTGTATGTTGTGTATAATTTNTGACCTGCGATCATATATGGCATCTATCCCTTTTTTTGTTTTTATAGACTATTTTATATTATTAGAAATATAGTTCTGTATGTTGTGTATAATTTGTATTATACAATGCTGTTTTGTATATATATATATATATATATATATATATATATATATATATATATATATAATATGTATATATTAAGTGCTAACATTTCAGTTAAGAATATGTGATGTTACAAAAGTCTAATTCTGGGCCTGACCCTTAAATGCAATGTGGATATCATCTGTACTGCACATGGCCAGTAAGAATTAACAGTTTATAAAATGTCTTTTATGTTGAGTTCATTATTTTAATTGATGGTATCTATAGTGACTACAGGGTATGTGTTTGGAGAATGCATTTAACCGGGTTAATGGTTTATTATTACAAGAACAGTAGGTTCAGTAGTTGTAACACAGAAAGATCTGACAGGTTGTTCTCACACATGTTTTTTCACTGAGATAACAACAAAGTTAAGCTGGCCATCCACAAGAACGATATTGCTCTCGTGGAATGTCGGCACCGACAAACGGGGTGATTTTCCCTAGGGAAAATNACCTCGTTTTTGGGCCATCCACGAGAATGACATTGTTCTCATGGTGGCCATAAAATATAGTTAAAAACTGTTAAAAAACTAAATTAAATAAAAACATACTTACTTTTCAGTTGTCCAGCTGCTTCTTCCAATGCACTGACGTCTCCGTCATGTACAGAGAGGACTTTGTATATGCGTTCCCGCAGCTGGGCACCGCTCCGGTGCCTAGGGTAGACACTTGATTAACAATATCTTTAGTTGGTGTTTTTAAGCATTTTATGACCTTTTCTTTTATGTGGCCATCCATGGCAAGATTTTTTCCCAAAATCATTTGTGGAATTTGGCTAAAAATTGGCAACCTTAAGACAAGGTTGCAACTAGGCTGGTGCGACCAGTGCTATTGCCCAGGTCATAGGGACTTCATGGGTCTGTGGACCCTGGCTGAAAGTATATGCTGCAGCACCCTCCACTGTCCTGGCAGCAGGATAGAGGTGACAGGCACATCTGCATCCTGCTGGCAGGACGAATACCTTGCAGCTGCTTCCCCTGGCCCTTTTAAAAAGTGTAACTAGGGCACCGTGTGCTATATAGAGTGCCCTGGTTCCTTGTCAGTGACACGCTAGGTGTGATGTCTAGCCCTATGGTGTTTTTTTGGACCAAACAAATAATAAGATAATAAGACAGTGTCTTATTATCGGGGTAACACAGTATTTCACCCTGTATGTTTGCTCCCAATCCTCCAGTTTCCCGTTGTAAGCAAACCCCATTCCTCATATTTTTCACTTCATGAACGCCCTTCAATTTTTCCATGTATGTATACTCCAGCCTTCCTATTTCCCCCAGTATGCATGCACCAGTAATTTTATTTCCCCCAGTCGTATTCCTCCTGTATACCCCTTCAGTTATCTTGTTTTTATCCTTTATGTAAACCCTAAACTACACAATCTGTTCTATATATCTATTAACGATGTAAAAATAATTAATACTAATAAAAGAAAAAGAAACCACAGTTACTTTAAACAGTAGATAAAAAGCTAAATTTACTAAACTGGGGGACTGGAAAAGTAGGGGTGTTACCCATAGCAACCAATTAGATTCAAGCTCTCAGTTTCATTTAACATACTGAAGAATGCAAGCTCAAATCTCATTGGTTGCTATAGGCAACATCCCCACTTTTGCAATCCCGCAGTTTACTAAATTTCCCCCTATGAGTTTTATGAATCATGACCACTCAAAATGTTTACGAAGGAAAAAGTCACAAAACACTTTTAGTCGAGAGGGCACATCCATGTATCAAAGTCAAGGAAAACATTTAAATAAGCATATTAATAAATAAAATATATAATCAATATATCTCTGTATGTAAAAGAGAAATAAGTTGCATATACCTAAGTGGGTGGTTTGCATATTACATTACTGAAGTGTGATCGCGCTTATACTTTATATCAGAAACTTTATTGGGTATAGCTTATCTGTCCAGCATCAAAACACTCACCTGTAGGTGAGTTTCTTTTCATATATATATATATATATATATATATATATATATATATATATATATATATACACACACTTGGCCATATTTTATATATTTGAAAAGGACCACGTCTCAGCCATATTCAACTATTATAAATATGTTTGTAAAATGACCAAAAAATACTTACATTTAAATGTAACATTAATGAGCAGGTTAACTATTTTATCGTCTGTACATATATGGTAAATCCTTATTATTAAGAGTATTGTATTCTTGTAATTTTTCTTCAAGCCCAGATCTCATTTTTCATTAGACATAAAATCACTTGCATCTGTTTTTGCTGTTAAGTGACTCGATTTTGAAGGAGTACTGCTTTCTGTGCTTATTGTGCTTTTTTTTACTGAGATTTTATACTGCATATTTGTATCTGTACATGAAACAACCTTTTAACATATGGTTCAAGTGTTTTGAAAGGCAATTTTAAATAAGCTTATCTTGGTATTTAATAAAACTGACTTTCACATTTGTAACAAATGCAGAAGCAAAACCAGATACTTCATCTATAGAGCAGATATATTTTAAGGTATTTGGATTCATGAGAAAATAAACAAATTAATTTTAGTCTCTATTTACCACAGATGCTAAAACAGTTTACAATGTATGTCTTTTTATTATTTTATTTATTTACTATTATATCTGCACGCACTTTTACATGAAACATTTACATTATTATTCAACTAAATTCTATATTATCACCCTAAATATTAGACAGCGGAGAGACGTGTATTAGAGGGCAGTGAATTTCCCCTGTCACTAATGGCAGCCCTAGGCAAAAAAAAATCCCACTTCAATCCCTTACAGGGCACAGACAATCAGGAGCCCAAGTGTTAACTGGGCATGCCCGATAGCTCTTTACAGTGGCATCACCCAGGGCAACAGTTCAAAATTAACTTATTGCTGCAGATTATGTGGCCGTCTGGGGACACTAGAAGAATCCTGGGAGTGGCCATATGGCTGTTGGTTCCGCCCCCTTGGCCACCAGAGCTGTAATGCAGCAGTCTGGATCCGATCCAATGTATGTACACTCCACACACTCCAATTAATGTTTGTTGAATTCATGTTCTAATGTATTATGTAAACTTATGTTTAAGTGGCAACCACACAGCTAGACACTGGAAGAGTGTCCAGCAACTGCCCAGATTGGAGTGCTGCAATAAAATTGATCATTTGTGAATGTCTGCAAACAATCTGGTTGGAAGTTGGATATTCAGATTATTGTAAGTGTGTACCCAGTTCAAGCTCAAGTAAATCAGTTAGTGTATGTGTGTATGTCTAACTTCTGTATAACAATACATTAAATACACAAGGATGCTAATTTGGGAAAAATGTACGGTTAGGGAATATTGCCAAATAATGCAGTTCTACCCCTCACATAAAGCACATATTCTGATATTTTCCAAACAATAATACAGGTGACATAAACTGCCTTTTGGAAGAGGAAGGTGATGCATGACGTACAACCTACCTCTTCTACTGCATTGCAACAATAAATAACTTACAATGATTCCCTCTCTTCTGTTCATCTATAGAACAAAGTAATAACAATCATAGCAGATCAGTAATTGCATGCAGGCAAAGAAATGGACATAAGGAGATTGTCAGATGAAAGAGGCCATACTTCCTGGCACATGCATATTTAATTACTCGTCCATCTGAATCAGTCCACACCCTCTACAAAGTGACGTCCATAACCTCATATGGAGCCCCCGGTTAGTGGTGGCCTAAATAATTGAGTAAAGCAATATTATCATGAGATTATGATGTGCACAAATACTTATAGTGGATGCATGGAGAAGGATCTTAAAAGGAGTACCAGACCCATCATGGCCAGTCTCATTCTGAATATTCTTTTTTTTTTGTTTGTTTTAAACCAACACGTGTCAAACAAAGCATAGCAGAAAGCTTGAGAATGTCACTAACCTGCTCATCTAAACAGCATGGTCAGTAGAGATTGTTACACTGCAATGGCTTAAATCCTCATGTACGTCTGCATGGCCTGAAAAATGTGTATGCTAATAAAATGGAATTTCAAAGGCATTCTCCATGTGTGCCCCACCTGAAGACATTAACATGTTACAAGACCCATGATTTCTTTGTGCGTAACCTGAGGGCTATGAAGTTATTATAAGGCATTTTCCAGTCCACTGACTCATGAAAGTAAAATTTCACCTAAGGAGGTTTGCAAATCATTGTCAGATCCTGCCATAAGGGCCGCATTAAATTATCAGTATAGTGTGGATGCTGGTATCATATTAACACAGGCATGACCAATCATGGAAACCCCATATAGAGCTCGGATAGTCAGTTTACAATCACTGCCATCATATGACTGCCTTGTCATTCACTTTATACCAAGTACCATTTTAATTCATAATAATATTGTTTAATTTAGATTATTGTATTGGATGACCGCAGTTTGCTGGGGATCTTTGTATATGTTTGGGGTTTTTATTAATAATAAATTTGAACAGAAAGGGAGAAAGAAGAAAAAATGTCACTCACTCTCTATTATTCTTAGTGTTCATGATTTATTTATTTATGCAGATATTAATTTTATTAAATCATATTGAAGAGATATTTCCCATGAATCCCAGAGAGTCTGACATTCACCTTCTCATTAGGTTGTTTAACACTGACCTTCAATGATCATGTCTGTGTCTATGCTGCAATCACTGAACAGCTGCAATTACTGTACAGGAAGAAAATATAGTTTTATAAAATACATTAAAATGATAGGTTAATGTAAAGGTTTGGGACATACAGATTAAATGCAAATTGGACTCAATTGCAGGGACAAAAACACAGAAAAAGAGTATGTGTGTAGTATATGCAATGCCAGCTAGGACCATTGAATAGTGACAAACCATTTTGCTAGTGTATATACACTAGTAGTCCACAAAAAAAAGTCTAGGGTCTAAATTTACTAAGCAGTGAAAGTACAGGTAGATTGAAAAGTGGGGATGTTGCCCATAGCAACTAATCAGATTGAAGCTCATATTCTCCAGTATGTAAAATGAAACAGAGAGCTTGTTTCTTATTGGTTGCTGTAGGCATCATCCTCACAATCAATTAATCTCCTTACGTAGTAACGTAGGCCAAGTGGTTACATAGGACTGGATCCAGACACAGCATCTGTGGAGATCCAAATATTGAATATGTCAATTTGCATGCATTTTCGATTATGGCACTTTCTAGAAGTGTGCGCGGAAGAGTGAAGAGTGGGTCATCACAGTCAGCCTGCATGATATGGGTCTTTATGACTGGGATGTGGTTTACAGGCAACAGAATCCTGATACAGGAGCAGCACTAACAGAGCTCTTGCTCCCCTACAGCAAGAGTTTCATGACTCCTGCAGTTCTGACAGATATTTGAATTCTTCCCCTAACCCTCCCCTTACACTACTCTAACCCTCCTTTCCCTGCAGCCTGTAACCCGCTGGGACTTACCCTCTACCTACCGTCCTGGTGAAGGTTTGTCGGAGTTTCATTTTAGGCCCCTCGGATCGGACACACTCCCCCTCCTCTTCGCTGATCGCTCTGGTTCTTCCAATTGGTGGTACAGCACCTTGGCAGAACGAGCCCGATTAACAGAAAGAGGGGAGACAGAGAAGGAGGAGTGTCCGGGCTTCCCAATAGCGGCGGGTGCATGACCTGGCACGCCTATTAAGGGAAGTCCGATTTACTCTAGCATGGGGCTGGGGCTGACGGAGCACAGGGTCACTAGCCACAGATGATAGTGCCCCGCCTTACTCAGCGTACTGAGGGCCATTTTGAGAAAAGAAAGAAAGCTCACCTTACTGTCACCTATACTCTCCCAGTGAGTACCCGGTTAGTCACCTGCAAAAGAATTCAGTGAGAGAAAAATACCCCAACCGGGGAAACAACCTCAACTACTCACAGTAAACACCTAACACTACGGGGAAAGTACCCCAATTCACAACAATGGGTAACTTAATGCACAAAATGTACGAACTCTGAACTTAACAAGCACCTTACCCCTTATTTGGTAACTTCACCAATAATTCAGAGAGAGAGAGTATCCACTTGTGTAGGGTCACTTACCAAGGTGGTGATTTACACCAGCCACTCAACTAGGAGTGGTGTACAACTAGAGACACTTACCCGTCGGACCTCCGGGAGTCTAACACTGATTGCCACTGGAACGTACTTAGGTCACCGAACAAACTTAACCAAAAGTACACTCAGCTACTCCCAAATTTTACAAGAGCGAGGGCCAAATAAAAGGATGACGCCCAGATGCTGGAAGGTAAGTTATACTTGGGGAAGAGGGTCTCTCCCTCTATGCGATCCCAGACTTGGGGACTCTTACCCCTACAATGGCGGTGCAATGGTAATGGCTTGGGGACTTTAACCCCTTCAATGGCGGTGCAGTGGTACTGGCCTGGGTCTTTGTACTGGCCTGGGTCTTTGTACTGGCCTGGGTCTTTGTACTGGCCTGGGTCTTTTTTTTTTTTTTGTTTATATTTTCTTTATTATAAATTTTCAAAACATACAAAAACATTTATAATCCCAGATATACAATTGTACATACATATACACATAAAAGATACACAATTTCATAACCTTTATTGTCTTTCTTTCCAATTAATACCCCTGTTTATATACCCACTATATAAAGATAGTTCAGTTATTACATACCTATACAAATATATATCCCTTTATCTACACAAACATTCACTCATTCGCATACACACCACACACATCCGTT
>JABWIB010004419.1:10543-23542 GCA_016617825.1 Platyplectrum ornatum
GCCCATCTGGCATTTGCCGGCTTTGACTGCCACTCTGCCCTATCTGCTCCCAGACATCTCAACTGCCACTCTGCCCTATCTGCTACAGACACCTCAACTGCCACTCTGCCCTTTCTGCTACAGACACCTCAACTGCCACTCTGCCCTATCTGCTACAGACACCTCAACTGCCACTCTGCATTATCTGTTACAGACACCTCAACTGCCACTCTGCCCTATCTGCTACAGACACCTCAACTGCCACTCTGCCCTATATGCTACAGACACCTCAACTGCCAATCTGCCCTATCTGCACCCAGACACCTCAACTGCCACTCTGCCCTATCTGCTACAGACACCTCAACTGCCACCAGGGCCGGACTAGGACTAAAAATCAGCCCTGGAATTTAATGCACACAGGCCCACCTAGAGTTATCCACCAATCAGATTGCTGAGAGATATCCTATTTTTTGTATAGCTGGCAGCCAGTCAGTGAATGGTCAGCACACTGATTGGTGTATGGCTTAAGCTTTCCAGCAGCACTTTGTAGCGGCCCATCACTCCAGTGGCCCATCTGGCATTTGCCAGAAGTGCCAGATGGCCAGTCCGGCCCTTGTTCCCCTACATATTGGGAATGGTCTTTCCCCCCTTACATCTGTATAGTGGGGTCATAGCACAATAGTTAGCATTTCCAGAGTTGATTGAACGGATCTGATCCTATGTTAGTAACTGAAGTGCCAGTAAGGACGACATAATAATTTCTATTGTTCCATTCTGTCAATTACAGTAACATGTGCTACTGCTGGATAACGACTCTTCTGAATGTCCCACTTACTTTCTTAGTACATACCTTTGCTTATCATAATGGTATTTACATTCCTTAACAATAGTTTGTTAAATAGTTTGTTTTATAAAAAATATTTTAGCATGGATAAGGAAGTCACTGCCTGCAGACCAGGGGATACCTGATAATGAGCCAACTAATGGTTGCTATGATAACTGTATCTTATAATGAAATGTACAGTAAATTGTATATGAACTATGTGTTGATAACATCTGCTATTTAAACATACAACGTCATAACAGTTATAATTCCCACACTTCAGATTTTTTAATTGCGAACTTAATTAACAGAGTTACCGCCTCAAAACTGTGATTTCTCAAACTCTATTAAACTCTACTCGCCAGTACGAATACGTGCGCCTCACATGTATTTATTTTTCTGTGTTTAATTCCACTTAAAAACCATTGTGTAATAATTTAATTAATATGGTAATAATGTGAGATTAATTATACATTACTTTACAAATGAAAGCAAAGTTCAAAAATTCTCAAAGCAGCGTTTTGTTTACAGAATTTAAAGTAAGATGCAAATGACGGACTCCTCTACTTCAAAAATGACGATAAGTTACAGTGATGTAGTGTGTATGTTAATTGTGCTATGGAGTCGCTGCACAATAACATATGGTACATCCGTGGAAACAACAGCTATTTCCAGCATTTTATACAGTCATTTGTCTAATTAACAGCTGATGAAAGCACAGTGGAAACAAACAGTTTTTCTTAACTAATCTAATTAAATTCCTGATTGTGTCAGTTTGATGAGGTAATGACCATCCATGCTGGAGAACCATAGCTTTTTATTTAATATATGACTTGGTTAAATACAATATGGTATAACTAACAGTACCTTATGTGCTGTGTTATTATTGAATTTGGATGATATATTACAGTCATGGAGTATGCAATAAAAATCTTACATATCACATAAAAAATATTGATTACATGACGCTATAAGCCTAATTTAGACACAAGTGGGCCGTGCGGGTAGACTGCGGTCAATCCAGAGGTGCGTGTTTCACCTCTGGATTGTAATCAATAGCTTCTGCACTTTCGGCTACATTGATTTTTTTTTTTGCTGTCACAATGCACAGCTATTGATAAAAAAATTACTGTATATACTCGAGTATGAGTCGACCCGAATATAAGCCGAGGCACCTAATTTCACCTAAAAAAAACTGGGATAACCTATTAACTTGAGTATAAGCCCATCCCAGTGTGTCTGTCTTTAAGGTATATAAGGCAATGTAAAGCTCCTGTGTCAGCTCTGTGGGCTTAATGTGGTGGGTGAGTGACATGCTGTCTGCCAGTGTCACACTTTCCCCCTCCTTCACCTTAGCTCCATCTTAGCTCTGAACAATGTGTACAGCTCTGGTATCTGGGGACAGAAAGAAAAACGCTGCCACAGAACAGGAGACCTAAGAAGGCTGCAAGCCATATTCGGCTATGTGGACTGATAACTGTAATGCTGACCCAGCAGCACATCCCTGCATCATCCAGGACAATTACTCAAGTATAAGCCGAGGAGGGCACTTTCACCTGAAAAACAAGGCTTATAGTCGAATTAGGCTGAATTAGTTGTTTTTATTTAATAGGCATGAATATTAATAGCAACTACTACTATGTTGGATTTCATTATTATTATTATTATTATTAGTTATTTGTTAACATAATTAAATATACCTGCCCGCTAAATCATTTTTTGTAATAGTGAATTTTGTGCCTTAAATTTTTGTGCCTTAAATAGCCAGTTCCAACTCCTTAAAATATATCTTATAGAGGAACTGGGTTACGGTCACAACTGAGCGATCAATGTACAATATAGGAGTATTTTAGGTGGGTGGGGTAGAAGGACCAGCCCAGCGAGCAGAATTCCACATGATAACAAGTGGAGCGCGCATGAGTTTTTCAAGAAAATTTGCCTGACTTTCACACACTACATGCAGAAGTCGGACATTGGAAGGGATTTAGGACCAAATGGCATCCCGTTCTTTAGGAATGGGGAAACCTCTTGTTGGACTGCCTCATGCAAATCTGCAGCCAACAACAATTCAAACACTCCAAGACTTGTCTCCACTATAAAGAATGACTAGTGAAGCATTTACAGAATGCATAATATACAGCTGCTTTGATTGAAATCTTATTACATTAGAGACATTTAATAGCAGAAAAAATCTGTAATATAGTAATAGGTTATTGGTTAGCATTATCTGTTATTACATGCAAAACATAAATAAAGTACAAAACACAGAACAGATGCTACATTAAATTGCTCCAAGGGCCACAAAAAAAATTTATGACTGAAGTGCAATAAAATAATATAAATGATTGTTTGATTTATTATGGGTGATAATTTAAATCAAAACACGAGAAATCAAATATTCAAATGTATTTAATTGTTTGCAGACAAATAAAAATACGGCTATTTTTTGCCATTTTTACATAATTTTTGTCTAAGAATGGGTATAAGAATGGGCGCAGTATTTTAGTGCAGAAAATGGGTCCATACAAATATTCAAGCAAATACCATTAATTTCATTTGAAAATAAAGCACACGAAGCAAGGCTTAGACAATAAGATTTACAGATTTCGCTATTTAATGGAGTCATTCTTAGATGTGACAGATTTTAAGCAGCCATAGTATAAACTCTAGTTAAAATTATCATCAGAAGAAAATTAAAATGATTATGAGGCATAAAAAGTTCAATAGAGAGATAAATGATTTCGCCACCGGGGAATATTTTCTCCTGGATTAAATCCAAGACAAGCCATAAAGTTAATGATTATAAAAAGCCTCTAAAGGAAAATCAAAATCAATAGACAATTAGATTATAAAGGTGATTATGCTTCTAACAATAAATGCAGGAATACTGCATGTAGTCTGAGAGTTCTTTGTCCCAACATTTCTGTAAATGTAAATACGTGAAAAGGATTAATTTCTTGCAATAAATGTAAAAGTAGATTTATCGTTTGACATCTTTGTTATAGAATTCAATAGAGTGAATCTGCATACAGCATGCCTGGCCTTATCAAATTCAATTAAACACACTTGAGGAATACAAGTTCAAAGTCAGACGGAACAATACGAAGACTGCGAACAGGCCCAGAGCACCCATAAAATGGGTTTATTTGATTTCATCAAGAAGTTCACCTCATGATTGGATCATCTAAAGAATACAATCTCTTTTTTGACTAAGCAGATTATATTTTATGCTGTGACTGTCTGTAGTGGTTATTTTCAGGATTCTTTATGCAAACAGGAAACTCAAACTCCGCAAGTCCACCATTGTCCAAAGTCATATGAATCTCCTACAGCTACTTTGCTAACCATCAACTAAACAACCCAAATGAAGTCTTTATACCTCCCAGTGTCCCAGTATGTGATGGCATCCCTCCTTAATAGATTTCTGACCCTTCTTTGTAGCTTTTTCTTTCTCCCTTCATTCATTGACTTCAAAAAGAATCAGAATTGTGATCACCCAACATTGATACAAACCAATTATGTTCTTATATCAGCCCACCACACATTTATCATCTAAAAGTTTCTCCATGTTTTATTCCATACAGTTCAGGTACTTCTAGGATCTCTTTACCTGTTTTTTGCTATATTGATAACTCACAACTTTTCCTTCAACTTTTTCTCTTACCTTATCTTGACATTGTACATCTCTCTCCAATTTTATTTTCCCATAATCTTTTAAACATGTATTAATTTCACCCAGTTCCAAACCATCTTTACTTCTCTTAATAATTCCAGACTAATAGGTTTTTTTTCCCTCCAGTGAAATCCTCTCTGATGACTTCTTTCTCATTCTTCATTTTTGTTCCTTCAGCTTCCACAAGTCTCCATCTCCTCCATGCCATGCCCGCTCTCTAAGTCCTCTGGAGGTGTCGCTCCCAGCCTGCTGCACAGGCTCCATTGCAACATGGTGTCATGGAATTAGGCACCTCTACCACTATCCTCTGATGCATGGGCATCACTATCTTACCTCCTGTCAGGTAATTCCCAAAAGTCCTTCCTCAGCTGCCTCTGCTAACCTGCCATCAGCTCCAGCTTTGCATGTACTACAGCTTCCACCTCTGCCTGAACCACCAGATCTACATGCAGTCAGCTACCAGCCCTGCTTGTGTTACCAGCCCTGTCTGCACTCCAGCTCCAGCTCGGCTTACTTTGCATCCAGCTCTAGCTCAGCTTATCTTCCATCCAGCGCCAGTTCCAGCTCAGCTTACCATGTATCAAGCTACAGCTCAGCTTACATTGCATCCAGATCCAACATAGACTTCGGCAGCTTCGGCATGGAATGAAAGAATCTCTGCCTTGCCTGCCTGTTCCAGTCCGGCATAGTCCTGTTTATTGCATTTACTTATTTCCTGAACTTGTGTAACTTGTGAAACCCACTTGTCTATTTTTTTCCCTGATACCAGACAGATCCCAGTATCTCTGAATCCGTGACACCTATTTCTTCTCCAATCACTTCTTCAGTTGCAATCAACTTCTCCTCCCCTGTTTCATGAAACATGACATACAACACTCTGAACTGATGCCATTGTTTCTTTCAAGCCAAATTAACGTCACACACAATATACCAAAAACTTGGGTTATTGCCAGGTTATGGTTGGTCAACCCTGGCCAACACGTAGTGCGAACGGGCCATCTGAAAAATCCCAGGTTGGGTTCAACACGGGTTGCCCGCAATGTGAATGGGCAGACCTGAGCTTTTCTGAGGAAAGTAATGAAAGATTGATACTTATAGCAGGAAAATCCTGGGTTTGTAGAGCAGTCTGAATGCTCCCTGAATGCTCCCAATTTGAATGAACTCGACAAAAGCCTGGCTACTTGAAGTCGGGTTATTGCCAAGTAGGCAATGTGAACACAGTATTAGTGAACTAATCACCTACTTTGGTCTACTGCCCTTTTCTTTCCTTTAGTTTCCATTCTACGTGTGACCTGCTACAATCATATTTGTCCATCCTCTTGTTTTGTATATAGCATGTTTTTATTCTTACCTAGAAGAAGACTTTTTTCTTACAGGTTCATTTGAGGTCAGTAAAAGTCATTCATTTTTTCCAGTAGCTATTTTGTACTATCCAGGTGGATTTGATGTAAGCATGTTTATTTAAATCTGCATAAAACCACATGTAATATACATAATCAAACAATGACACATGTAATACAGACAGTCCTGATTTCCCCTCATCCTCTTTGAAATGAGGTTAAATAAAAAATAATAATAAAAACAGAAATGTTAATATGCTCCTAGGCATTTAAATAGATTTATTTACAGAAAAAGAAATGTGTTGAATAGATGAATTGTTTTAACCTTAAGCACTTTAATATCTTTCTATCTGGGTCACTGGTGTACCTAAAGTTACCACAGCAATCTGCTACAAATTCCCAGCAAATGCATAATCTATGCTAAACATCAATTACAAGTCATTTAACCCAGAACCATAAATTGTTTTTAATCATTAAAACACAACTTCAATCAAACTAGGCATTATTTTCCCTGAGCTGACTTTAGATTCACTGAGCTAATTTTATGCAAAATTAACATTGGTAATTTAATTAATTATAATATGTTTAATTAGTAAATTATTGTTAATGTTGGCAATTTCTAAACAACATGCAAAAAATGCTAATAGTAGCTATCATGTTTGTGTACAAAAACATTGCCTTGTTAAGTGAAATATGTTAGAATGATTGTACTTATGTTTCAATGGGTTTTTAATGTTGTTTTTTTATTTAATTTATGGAGAGATTATTCTAACACTGGGTTATTATAGTTCAAAAAAGGTGACTTGCATGGTCCTTCTTTTAAAAAAAACAAGACCCAACATTTCACTTCCAGTCAGATCAGTCCCCTCTCCTAATCTGACTCACTTATTGAAAAACATAACAGATACAATTTGGGTAATACTTATATGTCCTGTTTTGGGAGGTATGTTGTTCACAAGTCCTGTCAAAACTGGAAGGATCCTAACCTTCGCCGATCTATCTCCTCCTCAAGCCTTGCAGATGGGGGCAGGTTGAGGTAGATAACAGGAGGGTGGGGCCCCTGATGGTGAGAGCTTACATACTATGAAAGTAGTGGACAGTACAAAAGTCATTGGTATGAGCCAATGAGCATAGGTGATGGAGGAGATGGTGGATTTACCGATGGTATTGGAGGTAGTGTGCACTGAGCTCATGTAGAGGTGAGGGAAGACTATGATTTCAGTCTTTTCCATGTTGAGTTTCAAGAAGCGCTTGGACATCTAGGTGGAGGCAGTCAGACACCTTGTAAAGAGAGAGATCAGGGGAGGAACGATGGACTTGTGTATCTTCTGCATAGAGGTGATATTAAAAACCTTAGTTAATGAGTGTGCTGAGGGAGGAAATGTAAAGAGAGAAGAGAAGGGAGCCAAGTACAAAGCACTGGAGAACGCCAACATGAACAGGAGTAGTGGGGAGCAGTCAGAGAGATAGGAGGTGAGCCATGAGTGGATAGAGCCTGTGAGTCCTAGGGAGTGAAGGGTATTGAATAATGGAGCTTGATCAAGGGTGTCGAAGGCAGCTGAGAGAGAATGAGGAGGGAGCCTTGAGATTTAGCAGCGGGTATATCAGTGGTGACCTTGGTGAGGGCAGTATCTGTGGAGTAGAAGGGTCGAAATCGAATTAGAGAGGATCCAGCATGTGGTTGCAGGTAGGTAATGAGGTGGGTAATGAGGCAGTGGTAGACCAGGTACTTGTAGCTTGGAGGTGAAGGGGAGAAAGGAGGGTAGGTAGGAGGGAAATTGGTGGGTAGTATGGGGGAGGGTGCGATCAAGATATCATTTTTTGAGAATGGGGCAGTCAAGAGCGTGCATAGAGTGGGAAGGGAAGGTGTACGTAAAGAAGGAAAGGTTAAAAAGGTTGCAAGGTGTGAGAAGGTGATGAGAAGGGGATGGGGAGGGGATGGGGTTGAGTGGACTTGTGGTCAGGTGAGTAGACTGTATAATAGGGAGAAATTCTGTAGCTGAAGTGAAGGTGAAGGTGGATAGTGGTGATGGGAATGGGGAAAGGGAGTGGAGTGGTTGTAGCATTTGGTGACAGACGGGGCATGTATTGTCTGATTTGAGCTGACTTTAGATGTGAGAAGGGTGGAAAAATTGGAGGCAGAGATGCTGGGCGGGATTGGGGGAGAATAATTTTATACTTACACAATTTTCAAGCAGCAATCCCATAACTTTTGTATTGCATATTAATAACAATTTAATAATTACCAAAAAATCACTAACAAACAACTGCAGTGTGGGTACAAATCTGTTTATCCATTCTCTTGATGGGTACAATTAATATTTCCTTAATGAATATGCCACACAAGGCATACTGGCAAATGACACTCACTTTTTGTCTTGGAAAACCCAATGACTTATGGACCTGAGATAAATTATTTAGATGAAACTCTTTAAAACGCTTTGCACATAAATGAAAAATGTAAGCAATACTTTCCATCTACAGTTATACGCAGAAACGTTAATATGAATAAAGAAATTCACGTTCCTATGTGAGTGTAAATCATATGTAATAGCAATCCACAATATTGTTTGGCCTTTTTCATTTCTCTGACAACCTTTGTCCTCATACCACAGAAAAAACACATACAAGAAATCCCCTGCGGATTTGAACTTGCGATGAAGAAATCCTGATGATCCAGCAGCAGATAGAGCAATTTACTTTCACAGACTGTCAGTTTGATGTGCACTGCTAGATATTTTATTATTATTATGAGACCACGTGTATAGGTTATAAAGCTGCTGTTTATTTTGTATTTTCATATTTTTATGTTCTTAAATATAGAAAGTGGCCGGTAGTATTAGTATTAATATGGGATTGTTCATAAAGTTGTTATTTAGAGTCTGTGGTTACAGTGTTTCTTAGTCTAAATTGTTTAAACTTTCAC
This sequence comes from Platyplectrum ornatum, assembly GCA_016617825.1. NCBI lineage: Eukaryota > Metazoa > Chordata > Amphibia > Anura > Limnodynastidae > Platyplectrum > Platyplectrum ornatum. Next base: position 19,285 of record JABWIB010004419.1, read on the forward strand.
AGACTAGGAGACAGAATCATTTGTCAGCACTCTCCTGAATACTGAAAAACTATCAAACACAGAATTTTGACAGCAGACAGAACATCAGACTCTAAGTACCACCTGTCAACATTGGTTTAACTTTATGTCTTTTACTATTACTAATAACATCCGAAAACGTTGGCACCACAGAATGATATAACTGAGATCTCAGTCTTATTGACGTTATGAAAAGAACATTGTGCAATAACTGCAACCCCGCGGACATTGACTTGTTTATTATTGTTATACATGCCTTTTCTCTGCTTCGATCTGTTTTCATATTTATATATGTCTAAGAGCAAACCCAGCACTAACACCTAATCCTCTACAGTTATACAAATGTTTCTATAAAGTGCAAAGAAGAGCCACCAAAATGGTACATGGTATGACCAACAAAAACTATAANGAAAGACTNGAGNAACNAAATNTGNACAGCTTGGAGCAGAGAAGAGAGAGGGGTGATATGATAGCAGCTTTCAAATATATCAAGGGACGTCACCAGGTGGAGGAGGGGGCATTTTTCACAGAAAAAGAACGTGAGGGCATGCGTATAAACTGGAGGGTGGTAGGTTCAGGGGAAATGTCCGTAAGAATTACTTCACTGAAAGGGTAGTTGATAAGTGGAATAGCCTCCCATCAGAAGTGGTGGAGGCTAATACTACAGAACAGTTTAAGCATGCTTGGGATAAATATAAGGGTATTGTCAAACAAAATATAGAATAAATTTGGGTTGGTATAGTTTTAAATACACAACTGGGCAGACTGGATGGGCCATGTGGCTCTTATCTGCTGTCACTTTCTATGTTTCTAAATACATTAAAAAAACCACCACAAAATTACACAGGCATTTCATCCTATAACCTCGACACCTCACTCTCCTTCACCCCCCCGTCTGCGCCCTATCCCAATCCTGATGATTTCACCTCTGTGACAAAACCCGTATTCCCTCCACTGAAGCCACCAAGATGCTCATCCTAACAAAAGGAAGGGAGGGAAACTATTGTTTAAAAAGAAACAAGCAAACATAACAGAACCTTATAGAAACTTGGTCACCTTCCATAATTACCAACCCTACCAGCTCCACCTAATTACCCCACCATGAAATCCACCCGACCATGTTAATAAGTCGTCCCCATCTAACTATCCCTTAAACCCTATGTTGATAAATGTATGCCATGGTGTCCAGTCAGTGTTCTTACTGTAACCACTTTACAAATATAACATACCTCCCAACATTCCTGTGAAGAAAGCAGGACACTTCCCCTACTTCCCTACCCTACTCCGCCCACGCCCTATTCATGCCTCTCCCCTACTCCACCCATGCCCTATACATGCCCCTCCCCTAGTCCACCCACGGCCTATACATGCCTCTCCCCTACTCCGCTCATGCCCTATACATGTCCCTCCCCTACTCCGCTCATGCCCTATACATGCCCCTCCCCTAGTCCACCCACGCCCTATTCATGCCTCTCCCCTACTCCACCCATGCCCTATACATGCCTCTCCCCTATTCCGCTCATGCCCTCTACATGCTTCTCCCCTACTCTGCCCATGAGCCCACACACCCCGTTCTTGACCATATTTGAGGAGACCATTTTTTTTATAAAAAACAAAAAAAAAAAACTGCGTGGTCCTGACAGGAGAACAGTCCCCCGACATTGGGACTCTCCTGCTGAAACCTGGACTGTCTGGCTAAAATCGGAACTGTCCTGCTGAAATCTGGTCTGTTGGGGGGGTATATATATATATATAATACAGAATAAAATATTAGAGATGGCTCTGCTTTGGTGGCTCCATAGCTTACGCCGCGGGAAGGTTTTCCAGCTCTGTGGATCGTGATGATGGCTTGCAATTTGCTATAGCTGTCTGGAGCTGTCAGCACATAATGAGTGGGATGGACAAAGTGTTTGAGAGAACAGATGTTAACACTGAAAACTAGAATTTATGGACTCTCAAGTGATGGGTACGGAAGCCCAGCTGGGAGAATGAGACAGTCTGTATTCAAAGAGCCCGCTCTGGAAGCTCAGCCACATGCAGGTACTCCGGCGTTGAGAGACAGGCAGATAAAAAGCAGCTGAACGCAGGTCACCCACTGAGAGATCAGCAGTCTTTACAGAAATGTCATGCTTGGCAGCTGCTCACAGCGCCCTCCCACCACTTCTGGCACACACATTCTTAGAGTGCTTTCACAAAGATGCTTACAGTGGGCTTTCCTAATGAGATTATATTAAAGTGAATATTCTGGCTTCTGTCAGCATTATCTCATTACCATTAACCCCGCTGTCCATTTGCTTTACAATTTTCGGTTGTAAAAGCATAATGCCCTGTATCCCTAAATCCCCACTTTATAATGCCAGTAACCGGTGTCACGCACCCAATCCCCCCTATTACGCTGTCATGTTCTTTCTGCAGTGACTTGGCAATTCCTTAGAGCAGCCAGTTAATCAGAATCAAATTATAAAAATACATTGAGCTTTGCAATACAAATGTATAGGGTCACGATGCGGATACAGTTTGTTTTGCAGTGTTGTTGGGGGTTATGGTTTGTTTATTTATATGGCACCTGAAATATATCACAAAATAAAGAAACCAACAATACCATATAAAGCAAGCAAATGCGAAGACGGGACAGTGTAAGGTCTACATGATATAAACATAATACTGTACATAAAACAGATATTTTGTACAGAATCATATGTCATTTAGACCAAATATACACATTAGTCATTAGGGTCATCCAAAAGGAGTAGGGGATAAGTTACTGGCCTTCAGAGCTTACAATCAAATAGCCAGGGCAGACAAGAGATGAGTGTTTAATCTTGGAAGGTTGGATTAGGTGCAGGTTAAGCAGGCAGCCATACACCTGTGCGATCATCGCTGCAGATACATATGCCCATGAGATGTACAGGACATCTCCATAACCTGAATCTTACCTTCACTTGTTTTGCAAAAAATATGAACTTCTAAAACTGAGGTTACAGCATAGAACAGGCAGGGGCTATACATTCGTTGCATGCTGCCGGTCGGTGTATGAGGTGCTGCAGCCATCTCCGTTCCCCCCTGTGTTCAGTAACTGTTAGGAAGTTTTACTTTTTATCTCTTTCTTTTTAACATATAATTTTTTTGGAACAGTCAATATACTAGCTGCATGGTGCTCTGGACAAGACTGACATGAGGCCCAGTCAATCAGAGCAGATAGTACAGTCAGTCAATAGGTTAGTTCCATGGGTCAATGGGCAGGAGAATTTGGTGCTGAAGATGAGACCTTTCCCTCTGGTTATCTGACCACCTCCTTCTGGTAGGGATAATCGCTGCAGCGTGTGACTAGTAATACACAGAATGTTTCAGCTAATAGACTCAACCAATCAGATTCGAGCTTTCAGTTTCATCTTACATACTGGAGAATGTGAGCTGATTGGTTGCTTTGGGCAACATCCCCACTTTTCAATTCCCCTGCAAACTCCCCGCTTAGTGAATTTAGTCCTACGTATTTATCCACAATCTAATATGGGCCATAAGACCATCACTATGGTATGCAAATGGATATTGTAGGATCAAAATATATTTTGTAAAGCAAATAGTCCAATAACGTCACTGCATATTTTACAAGTATAATTATAAATAACAGAGAGTGACTGCCTAGTCAATGTCTTATAGACATACAAAAGACATATGAGACATACTAAACTGTTCAGAAACTCACACCTTACATACATCCCATAAAATCATGATTAGAAATAATGATTCATTACTTATATTTGGAAAAATAACTATTATAAATATATATATATATATATATATATATATATTTATAATTGGTTTCTAGACTATAATATATGAAGCTTAGAATCAATCAAATCAACCACAGACTTTTTTTGAAACCATCCTGCAGCATGTGTGGTGAGTACACACTGAACAGATGTCTGCTGAAAGGGTGGTTTACCTTGTGATTGACAAGATAATCTTTCTAATGTGTACACAGCATAATTCTCTATTATGTAACAGGAAAGTGAGAGAATCTGATTGGGCAACAATCTATTGGCTAGATCTCCACTCTTTGAAGTTTAGGTCCAGAGATTGGTTACTAATTAAAACAAAGACGCTATGAATCAATGTTTATGGAGTTGGTTATTATTTAAATATAATGCCTAGTGCAGTGATGGCTAACCTTTTCATCTTGGTGTGTCAAAAACCGGAAAAAAGCATAGTCTTCCTCGGGTTGTGTGTCACTTCAAGA
>JABWIB010004423.1:24516-35840 GCA_016617825.1 Platyplectrum ornatum
TATATATATATATATATATATATATATATATATATATATATATATATATCCCACTGTACAGTGCATAGATTGTCCTGTAAAGCTCTAGCAATTTTCTACTCATTAAAGCTCTAGGAAAGAAGCAGCACTGAGGTGTTTGATTTATTTTCCTCAATCCTTTTCCTGAACATTGCAGCTAAATCCAGTCACATCTAGGATACCCTCCCCCCCCCTCCCCCTTATCTTGCTTGACAAGTCGTTGTAATTGAAATGAAGTCTAATCAGACTCATTACTGTTTTCAGCAATTTGCACCACCGGAGATGCTTATTAGGTAACTGTGTTTAATAAACCACCCTCTAGAAAAATATCAGTAATGAGTCCTTAACAGTCAATCCTCAGTGTGAATGTAATTTGAAAAGTGTTACTGGTGCTGAATTGATTTTCACATTTAGTCGTGTCATAATCAAGTCTTCGGCATAGAAGATGCTACAAAGAGGTAAGTTGCACAAACAGAACTTAAAAGAGAAGGGTATGTCTGAATCATGGAGAAAGCCGTCCATGCCCTTGAAAAGACTATTTACTTCCTTCTAGCCTAAAAAAAATTCCTAAAATACTCATCTGCAAGTATTTTAAGTCATACAGATAAAATCTGTTCAACAGAATAAGTTATAGCATTATAGCCATATCAATAAACAGTTCCACTATTTTTAACAAAAGAAATGCAATTGGTTTCTCAGACTATTACTGTTAATACACACTTTGATCTGATCATGCATTACCTGCACTGCCACTCTCCCCTCTTAGCTCCTGCGGTAAGTGAAATTTGCTGAGTGGCCGTGCTAGTAAGGTGCCCAGAAAGTGGCTGACCATCCAGACCACAAGCTGGAATAGGTGAGTCNTGCTCTTTTAAAGGAATCCATATCTCCTGGGCTAGCATAACTCAATTATTATTAAAAGTCACAATGGTACAACTGTTGAGTTCCATGGGCCAGCTGAGCAGGAACCATCAATGAGTTTCTGGAAGAAGCAAAATGCAAACACCAGATGGACCTCTTTCTTAGCTACCTGGTTTAAGCGTTCTGTGCTGGCTGATTAGGACGTTTATCTGCCATGTGTCCACAGTTGCCAAGGTACAGGCACTGCCCTAAGTAGAGAGGGGATAGTGCGGCACTGCAGGTAATGCAGTGTAGAGCATGATGANCGTATGACAGGGCGTAACAATTAAAGACTAAAGCGCCATTACATTTTTACTTTGGCCCAGAGTTTAAAGAATTTGCAGTGGTGACGGTGATAGAATATTGTAAAGTAAAAATCAGTGAGCAATAAGTTAGATCAATAATTAGGTAGGTCTAATTTGTAAAAGAAATGGTGTGGTTTGGCATGTAGACTCACACTGGACCNGATCCAGACATGCATGCAAACATTGTATGGAGGGGCTGGACACAATTTGTTTGTTTGCCATGAAAGATCATGCACAATCAGTTAAAGACTCAAAATATACTGTATACTACACCTGCAATAGATGAAGTCATCCATCCAGGATCTTTTTGACCTATATGAACATACTCCACCATCTCTATGGTTTATGGTTTCTACCATTTGATATAAAATGGATAAATTCAAGTAAACACATTGTTTACATCTAAAATTAGATGTTAAATCACACATGAAGAATTATCTCAAAGAAAGTCAAGAATCTATAGAATGGTTTATTCAAACCCCTGATCTCATGAACAAAATGTAGACCTCCAAGAGAGAGAGTATAGATTGAATTAGAAAATGACCACAAAGAAAAACGTGGGTACTGTAACTCTCCAAGATAGAATAATGAGAAAAAGAAGAGACTCAACCTAAAGATAAGAAGGACCATACAGAAGATGTACTAAAATGTAAATGAAAAAAATTTTTAATCAAAAGAAGCAGACTAATCAGGTAGGCTGAGATTTAAAAGCTACCACTGGAAAAGAACAGAGGATATCAACGGCCACTTTACAGAAGGTAGATGTGTCAAGTGAGCCAAATGAAAGGTTCAAAAGATCCTTCTATAAACGAATAAGTCAGTTCTAGAACTTCAGAGGTTAAGTGTAGATCGGAAACAGTGGCAGATGGACAAGCAAGAGTGTCAAGGTTTTTTTGAAGGATTGGTGTGAACCATGTATACATAAATGAATAGGTAAAAATAGATGTGGGTAAGTACAGAGATCAAGTCAGAGGCTAAGGGTTTGAGTTGGTGTGAAGTTCTAGGGTCAAGAATTGATACCAGGCAGTGAATGAATTAGGGCAGATAGGGTCAGTACAGAGTCATATCTTAAATGCACTAAAAATTGAGTGTAACTGATTTGATTATGAAGTAGCCGTGCGAAGAGTGAATGGAAAAATNGAAGCCAAGGCAAATAATATGTGAAAGGCTCATGAAATTAACTTGAACTGTTAAGCTTTTATTGTATAGCTTCTATTCCTAAACTACGCAAAACCCTTCAGAAGCACTTAACAGTACATACACCTAAGGATATTATAGACTGAATATGATTTTTTTCAAGGAAAAAAAATAATTATCTTATATAAGGTACTACTGAATCTGCATGTCAAAGATGCCATTAATTCTTAATTCCATTAACTATACCGAAACTCTGTTGTAATACCTTAGTATTGCGAGTGTCATTTTTGGATAGTCATATGAGAAGGGGANTTTAAGTGGGAGAAAATAATAGAATAGCCCTGGGTAATTTACCGATCAATGTGCTTTCAATCCACAAGATAAACACAAATCTGATATAACAACCTTTTTGTATCAGAGACACTTTTATGTTTGCCAAAGACGCAATGTCCTACATCNTCCATGGTGTCCTGCATCTTCTATAGCTTTCTCTTACATATATAGTTACATATTTATGAATAACATCCTTAATGGCCAACACATTATTATAACATTTGTAAAAATATAAAAAATATATGTATATATAAAGAGATTTAAAAATCTCTTCCANTGAAAATGTTCCATATTCTGTGGAGAGGCTGGCTTTATTCTCTGATTTTCGCCCTCAAGCCCTTAGTCTTCTTCCTCAGCTTTTAAAATCCACAATTGTTTTCCCTTATTGCCCATTTTGCAGCTCTAGTGAGTGAGGAAAAGATCAAAGAGGAAATAAGAAAGCTGTAGATAACACAAGAATATAAAAACATTACTCGATGGCTAGCCCAGTGTGTTGGTGATGGGCTTTAAAACATACTATAAACACGGAACCTGATCATTTACTTTCTGCAGAAGATGCCTCCCAAAGCTGGCTTCTCCTGTGGAAAGGGAATAGGTTTCATATGCAAGAAGCATCTCTTAACAGTATATACAAACCCAATATCTCATTTGTTACCGTCTCATTAAAGAGAAGACNGGGGCAGGGAAAACTAACCAACCAAAACTATGGATATTACTATTTGCTAACATTTATTATAATTTGTATTACTACAGAGTATTAAAATATTGCAAAATAAATAAAAAAAAGTTTTTGGATTTCTAAATATAATTAAATGTTTTTCAAACTTACAGTGGACAACCACAGAGACTCGAACCATGAGGAAAGGTTAGTAAAACTATAGGGAGGGGGAGGGGAGCATAGGGAAGTTTAGGTAAAGTGGGGATGTTGCCCATAAAAACCAATCAATCAGATTCAAGCTCACATTCTCCAGTATGCAAAATTAAACTGAGAGCTTGAATCTGATTGGTTGCTATGGGCAACATCCCCACTTTCCAATCTCCCTGCTNAGTAAAATTCGGCCTAGGTCTTAATCCTGATTAAGGATCAGCCCTTTTGTACATCACAGAATTCTTCATCTTGAAGAAATCTTCTGCAAGTCTTATGCACACACGAGCAGTCCCAAAATTGAACCATTTTTCGCTTGCCACATTTCTTAAGTGTTAATACCTGTTTATCAAGGCCTAAGATGAACAGCAGTTTTGAAATGTGATAGGTTCAATTTAAAAAGTGGATGCCTTCCCTTATAATCAATTTACAATATAGGCAAAATGTATAAACATAATACATAATAAATGCATTCAGAAATGTGGGTCCAATCATTAAATATCATTTCTATGATTAACTAACTNATGCCATATTCTCTAGTTTCTCTGCTTTCCACAGCAACGTAGTAGAATCACGTGTGTAAAGGAATATTTAACATTTGCATATTACCAGGGCTTAAATATAATATGTTCCAAGTTGCAATATAATGTTCCATAAAGAACAAAAAAATAGAATAATTAATAATCGTGAGGAGTTGGATGGAGTTTTAAAGCCTATCAATAAATATTCCATTTTGCAGCAGCTGACTGTAAATCAAATGAGCTTTTTTCTTGAGGTAGACAAAATGTTAAAAAAGTGCTGTCGCATCTCATGTATAACATAAAATTACTCCTCTGAATCTGAAAATTCCATAATGATAAGGTGGATAATGTAAAACAGAGATGCATTCACTAGCGTATGGAGATTTATACTCCTCTCAATAAAAAACAATTACATTATACGCAGACACAAATACCATTCAGTTAACTGAATATTTTACAGTGTGTTCACATTAGAAGGGAAATTGTAACATACGNGGCTGAAAGACAAAACAGCTTGTAATAGGAAATTGGGTTTCCCGAACCAATCTAACAAAGATGGTATGTTTTAGGATTTCCTCCGAACATTTGTAAATCATACAAANAGCATTGCCTCCCAATAATGTTTTATAAAAATTATGTTCCTGATAGCTTAAGAGCACTATTACTATTCTAAAACATATTATTACAGNCTACACACACTATGGACTGGATCCTGGCATATTTTAGGTAGGTGGGGAAGAAGGACCACCCGACATATCTGAAGCGTACATGCCCGTTGCCAGTAAATTTGCCTGACTCCAGCTCTCTGTGCGCGGAAGTCAGGCTGAGGCTGGGTTTCTGGATCCCATCCTATGACGTTCTACAAACAGGCTCCAGATATAATAAAATTCAGGATAGCACAGAGCATTCCTACCTGCACTCCCGCAATGTNCAGGAAAGTTTATACTCCTCCCAACCCCACTACACACGAGTCAAGTCAAGGTAAGAAAATAGTTATGGGCTTCAGGATCACTCTCATAGTTGGTAATTGTTTGTAGACNATCCTCAATTTTACCCCCTAAATGTTCTCTGTANTCATCAACATTTTCCCCTCAACCCNTTTTTCCAAAAACTCTTCAATATACAAAACACACTGACCACATATTAACCACAAATATTCCACATCCTCCAAAACCCAAAATGTCTTCCAGGACTCCAACATAAAGAGTCATTCAAAACCCATTATTAACATTAAAATTCATTATTACAATATAAAAAAATATTTAAAATGGCACATACTGCTCTACTATGATGCATTCATAAACATATAACACAAATAACAGTAGCCTCTCATTACATGTAAATTAAACTGAAGTGTACATGTAACTTTATATTGTTACACACAGCCAAGGACAAGGATTATCACATTTGTACAGCCCAACACTTAATAGAGTTAAAAGCAAAATAACATTTGTGTTCTTGAAATAAGAAATTATTTTCTAATGTGACTGAAAATACTTTCAATATGAAGTAAAAAGAATATGTTCACCTTTACCGAGTGACTTTTGACCATACATGGTTCGAGGGAACACAATGATATTTAAGAAGGAAGTTACACTAAAGTATTTTTGATGGGCCATTTTACATTAAGCAATACCAAAGATGACATTTTCTAAAAAGGTCTGCATGTCTGCGACAAAGGATGCCGTAAATGGTTCACTTAAAAACGGTTGTTGAGCTTGACTGCCTTTATAATATACGTAATGTTTTGGAGAGAAATATAGTAATACTGGACATGTTTTTCTAATATAAATCTCCGGCGAGAACTGGGTATTTTCAAGATCAGTTACATAGCACACTCTAGGAATGATTAAAGTGTCTCTCACAGTACTTTCAATGATATACTATTTGAGGGAACGCACTAGCGCTCTGTGTAAGAATTCATGCTGTGATTAATAGGTTAGAATCTGTTCTGGGATGATGTTTTATAATACACAGCACACTTATTATAGGGCAGTCGATAACTTTTTCTGTCAGTCTTTCTTCAGGCTATACAGAAATCCTTATCCTAGGGAAGAGTATGCAACCCGGAGAAGAGTAAGATAGGTCTATCAGCCATTGTGTCATTCACAGAACTGTCCAACAAGGCTCGTCTCCGTTGAGTGATATGAAATATATGAACTTTATCCTTCACACACTTAAATCTGCGTATATGGTGCAACAAGCTCTGAAAGATAAGTTCAATAGTACGTAAGTCTGGATCCAGTCCAATCAAGTNACAAATGGCACTTCAATTCAAAGATTCTATTTGCTATACGTCTGAAAACGAGGTGGGTTGGGCCAACAGAATGACACAGAAGTCAATNCAATCCACTTATATCTCCCAGTTTCTCAGTATATTACCCATCGAGTCTATAACTGCAATTTATCTGCTCTAGGCCTCACACAAAGAAAGGCTGGGGGGGATTTAATCTGTTGACTGCAGACATGTCTAATGGTGATTTCAGGAAGACAATATTATAAGTGGTGAGACAGGCTAAATTATAGGTTTAGTCATCTGAAACGTTAATACATGCCAGAATGAAGACTTGTGTCCACATAAGCATGTTAAGTGGATTGTGTCAGGAGAATCCCCACATGGGATCAAATTATATAATTGTTTTCAATAAAGATCACATGCAGATACTCTCAACGGCCTCATGTAAATTAAATATGTTTGCAGTGCTTGGATTGACACATGGGGGAAACTAGAGGGAAAGACAGAGCGAGGTTTCCGAGATGACTCTCCCCAGAGAAGGCACACAGCTATTTATTTCAATGCCATTTTATGCATTGTGTACTTACATTTAAGAGACTGCCANGCAGAGATTAAAAGCCATAACATGTAGCGCAACAACAGCAAAAAAAATAGACAGCGAAGTACCTTCTTTAGATTTGATAAACTGCAAAATGTAAATATNACACACTGTTCTCTCTAGAATACAATATTTTCCATTACAGAAATGGGAAAATAACGGGTAAATGTCAGATATTTGCATTAGCCATAAACAACTCACAACATAAATGAAATGTATTGGTTCACTATGATGTTTGTATCACACTGTTTCATTTATACAAAAACACTTTACTGTTAAGTTTATAAGGTTCTCATTCTGCTAATATAATATACACCAAAAAGGGAGTTTCACAGAAAGCAGTAAACATAAATACAGAGCCTAGCAATTGTTATGATTCTCTATTGTACAACATCATGGAAACTGCGTGGCGCCTTATATGTGTCATATTCACTATCAACACAACTGTAGGGATTGACGTACTTCAACGGAACTACCCCAATTTGTAAAAAGCAAAAAAAGACTATTATTGAAAACCAATTACCATGTACCTGTGATCATCAACANCCTGAAGAAAATGCTTATGTATATGTATGCGCTTAATATGACATATAACACCAATGTTTAAATCCAGTAGAGGACATTCTAGTGTGTTTGGGGCATGTATGGGTTGGGTTNCATGTAATGTATGGGTTGAAAAATATGCAAGTACAAAATTTAACTTCACACGTCTAGCCCTGGCACAGCTGTGCACATCCACATGATAGCTGCTACACTGGCCTAGAAGTACATACTTAGGTGTTTTAACCATTGCAAAATATAGAGAACTCTACACTGGGCCACACATTATTTGTCCAACAGTTGCCATTGCCATTTCCCACCATTTACGTAAAATGTGTTTCTAACGCCTCTCAAGTTAAAAAGTTGTTAATTGCTCCATGTTACGTGTTGGCATTATGATCACCAGAGCTTATAGCACTGCATAATATTTTGACACTTATGAACATTATGCATTATTTATTGCTATCACAATGGCTACACTTAAAAAAAACACCTACAATGTTTTGCAAATATATTTTAATTCATTGAAGCTGTTATCACACCATGTGACTGATCCGATGATCATACATTGTCAATATTGGTCGAACATCATTGAAATGAATTCNTTTCAGCAACTGGATTCCATCATTGTTTATACAGTTCTCAATTTATGAACGTGAATTTCTAAATGTCACTATTTAAATTGGGAAATTCCATGGTATACATTAAAATAATTATTTATTATTAAAATAATCAATAAAATAAGTAGACCAGATCCAGACTTCCAAAAAGGGGTCATGTTGGGACCAGAAAGCGTCCACCTATTTGGTATTGGTGCGAATCAATACCCAGACTTCTCTACTGATTGACATGTAACTCGTTTCTGCTAACTGTGAGGGTGCTAGTGGGGGATGTTTTTAGGATTTTAGTGTATGAATGTATAAACACACCNCCCTATTCAGTCTTCTGATCCATACCAATTATAAGGATAATGAGTACGGAATATTAAGGTTGGGTCCTGCTCCCCATGGCTTCCCTCGNGCACCAAAGGAGCTTGAACACAGCAGGGATCTACATCGGATCATTGCCACGAGAGCCGCAGCAGTTGCGGTCTGGATCAGATCCAATTTTATTAGCAAGATTGGATTAAATAAAAAACAAAACTTAAACTTTAGATATTAGTGCTATAAGGTCATCAATTCTTTACATAACTGTTACGGATGGCAACACTAAAAGAATTTGCTTGGGTTTTGAAAACCGTAAAAGCCACATAATATTCATTATTTAAAGTCCTGGAACATATCCAAAATCAACAGAACAACAAAGCACAGATGGAGATGTTTAGGAGGCAAATAACTGACTTGACACCAATTGTAGATTAATTAAAATCTCTTAAATCGCCATTGTGCACCATATTAAATATAATCAGTTTACACGTACATCTATAAACCATAATACACATNACAGAACCTTAGAAGCTTACGCCAGTATGTGTAAATCATATGCATTTAGTATCCTCTCGGCTTTTAATCTCGTGACATTCTGTTAAACTGGCTTATGCGGGGTCTGGAGAGTTAAAGCATGTACTTAGTCAGCCATGTTTATTTAATATTTACCACCTGAGTCTCAGAGGAAAATATCATGTAGCAGAAATAAAGGAATGCCAAGAAGGACCGCTGCTTCACAATTTTCGATTTGACTGAAATGTCACATACACGTGNGCCATGCACATTGTTCCCACTTGTCACATAATGTAAAATTCTACAAAATGTTATGACAAAGTACAGACTGGAGCAAGGCTTTAAATGAAAACACGTGTGTGATTATTTGTATGTGATTGCACTGTTGGCAACATTACTGTAAGTTTATTTAAAATATTTTGACATTCAAAACTAAGAAGCTATGAGTTTGATGGCTTATTTTAGAAGATAGAGACAGTGCTAGATCTCTGGGCACGCTAGACGATACCTTGCACCACCCACTCCCCCCTGCCCCCCCATACACGATATGATGACATCACACGAAACTTGACGTGATAACGTCATATCAACCTAAAAACCATCATGGAGGGTGTCAGGGTGGAGGTAATCATGTATTATTGCTGCTCGCCCTTCCAATGTTAATTGACGCCTGCTATGGTCAGCCGCCATCTAGATCCGGATAGAGGGTGCCTGCATCAAATGTAGGTGTTCCTATGAATTACTATAGAGTACATCATGATTTTTCAGTTCAATGATTGAANTGAAATCTTTGAAGAAGATTTGTGCATTACTAACCCCCTGCACAAACGGTTGAGTTCTGCAAATCCGAGCCCCCAGCTCTGATCTACAAAGAACATGCATGAGTTGGAGAACTCGCTGAAAATAGAAATTGTGTTCAAGGGCTGTTAGCAAATACCAATGNAGTAGGTGCTCAATAGAAAAAGTCATTTACACAATGGACACAAAAAGAATGCATTAAGCACCAAATAGCTTGCTTCTCCTATGTCAACCCTTTAACAGCAATCACTACAAATAAGCCCACACTGAAATAATGGGCTGCCTACAACCACACAGTATAGACTCCTAAGGAACCATTTCCTTGCTTGCTCACATCACACACAGCTACTATGGTTGCATCAATTAATTTTNATATGGATGAATGCATCCGACAGGGCTGTGAAACCCAGTAATACTGATCCTATCAAGGTGATTTCTAATCATCTGTGCAGCGAAGCAAGGATTATTAGAGTGAACTGAGGGAGTCCCTCACAATTCTTCTAAAAGTGTGAATTGTGAATACTAATCTGGAGATCAACATAGACGTCTGTTTGGCATGTGCAATTTTACTTAAAAACTTTAAACNTAACAATTTCTTATGGTGTAATGCTTTGACCATTCAACATAATTACCTAATAATAACATTCGTTTTTTTGCCTTTGGCAAAAATGAACAACCATCCGTTCCTAACCACTCTTCTCACAAGGACAGACCCAACAGCCATAATTTTACTTACTTTTAAAAACTCCTGTGGGCACACCTTTACTCACTACATTTTGAAACCAAGGCATGCCCACCTGTTACTACATTTCAGAAAATAATGGGAACGTTTGGGAAAATTAACCCTCCAATACGTTCACTTATTTAAACGTTTTTAATGGTATAAACACGTAAACACCTAATTCCCTTCATTTGAAACTCTTATGTCCATCAAGACTCCCTCATTAAGGTCCAGGTTTAAATCCTCTTCTTGTTTGGTGTGGAAAATAGGAAACGTTCATTAGAGAAAAACAGGACTACAATAGCCATAACTTTTCAGCTGCTGCATTCATGCTGTAGATTAAATGGAGCCCCTGGAGAGTCGAAAAATTAAATAACAGTTTCTGAGCAAAATTGTGACTCATCTGTCAGAACCAATGTTGTACACAATAAGAATCATTATAACCCCACTGCCACCACGCTGACTTTTCCCAGGAAGCTCTGACATTTTTTGGAGTGTTAAGTGGGCAAATATCTTGGCCATTCAAGAAGACACAATATGATTATAGATTAGGTAAAATGAAAACGGCACGTAATATGGAAATAGCTAAAGACATAATACATACTTTGGGACATACGTAATAGAGCATCTGAACAGAGAAATGGACATGCCACACAAAGCAACAAATTAGATTATAGCGATCTGCTTGTAGAATTTGCTTGGAAAATGAAAGACAATATGATTGTATGGTATGGGCAATAGTCTCTTTTCTCCTTAGAANCTCCACGATCTAGACCCTTTTCTGCTTAAATTTAAGTTTATGACCACAGCAAACGTAATATATAATATAGACCCTGGAAAAAGCTCACTCTGTGTAGGATCTTTGTGGATCAGGATCTGTAAAGGCCCTTCTTATCGGACTTCTTACTCTTAGTAC
>JABWIB010004424.1:4802-19061 GCA_016617825.1 Platyplectrum ornatum
AACTCCCCTGCAATTCAACATGGTTTTACCCACTCGTGAGAAAGTCATTGTCCATTGTTTGTGCTTTGGAACCATAACAATCGGAACTCTACTTATCTACTTATAATAACTCCAACCAATTGAAGCCTCTTACATGAATGGCCTTTACGTTTTGCCCCCTGTGTCCTCTTCTTTTCATTGACTTCACCACCATACGTCTATTTTCTGACATATTTCTATAGATGTGTGGTCTCTACCACTGTCACGTGACCAGACTGTGTTACCTGATGGACACTACTCTGAAAGGTGTAATGTTTGGTTCTGGTGAGTACGGACATAAAATAAATAAACCTATTGGGATTCACTCCCCTATCACACAGGAGAACAGTTTGATGTCTGGAGCAGCTAATTCGTCCTTCTATCATATAGTCTTTGAAACCAATATTACTCTCTTCAGGGGTAATGTGCAGGTGAATGTTATGTTCTCCTGTCTATTTTTCTGAAGACTTGAAAGCCATAGGGGTCTATTCAGGAAAGGTTCTTATTTATCTTCCAGGAGAATAATATGACACGTTTTCAATGTTATTGTACGGGCCATTCATCAAACGCAGAGAGGCGCTGGACACTGTGATGAACAGGCTCTGTAGCATAACAGCGGAAAGCGGTTTATGGGTAGCAAGGGGGACAACAACCTTTGATTCCAATATTACGCTGAACTGCTGGACAGCGAGATCATCGGTGCATTTGTAATGAATAGATTGGTAGGTAACACATAGCTTTTATTTGGGAAAGTGAGAAAGAGGGGACAAAGTAAACCCGAACACTATATGCATGATCCGAAACTAATAATGCCAGGCAACTAACATATGCAAGTTGCCTGTGAGCTTCCCCTGTGATGATTATGTAGAGTAAATTCGGAGCACAGCCGCTTGTTGCTGCGTTCCGTCTCCACATGCCGGGCAGGTCCACTATCTCGTACAGGTGGTGGATGGGCATGGCTTTGCTAATCGCTTGTTACGTATGATCCAGTATTCTGTCTGCTCAAAGGTGCAAGCAAAATATTTAAGGTTTGCTGTGCACTGTTCTCAGGGCCAGATTAACAATGGGGCTAATGGGATTACAGCCCCAGGCCTCCTTTGTCCAAAAGGCCTATAGTGCCTTCCACATATCACTAGCCACTCCAATAGGACTTGCATAATTTTTTTTGCTTTAGGCCCATGTGACTTTTAATTCGGCCCTGACTGTTCTCCTCTAATCAATATGGATTATGTGATAAGGTCTGCTTCCAATTCTATAATATAAAATGTACACCTCATCACTGCTATGGGATCCAATGTTGGGAATGGTCCCAGAAAGGAACTCTGTTTGCATAGAAATCGGTTGGCTGTGGTACGCAACAGCCATTTTAATGACCGGGCTGTCACATACAGCATAATGGTGACAGTGGATCAGCACCAACAAAGGGCAACAACTCCCGCAGCACCAAAAGTAAGTATTTAAAACCCCATCCCTCACCCTAACTCTCCCCTCCCACTAACCCTCCCCTCCATGCAGCCTAAAACCAAACCCTTCCTTATCTGAAGTCTAACCCTAACCTTAACGTCCATGCAGCCCAACCCTATATCTCAATTCTTCAAAGCCTAACCTCAATACTACTTGTAGCCTAATCCAAATCCTCCCTGTAGTCTAACCCTAACTTTCCCTGCCTAACCCCAACCCTGCCATACCTGCAGCCTAACCCCCAACCCTCCATTCCCCACAGTATAACCACAATCCTCCCTCCCCACAACCTAACCTATATATTCACGGCCTAACCCTAGCCTTCCCTTCTCCAAAGCCTAAACCCTAACCTTCCCCTGTTTCGTCAGCTGTCAGCATTTTGAATGGATGTCATATGTTTCGGCACTCTACTCCATTCAGAAAAATTACATTTAGCTTTAGTTTGTATATCGAAATAGGGGCATTCTCAACATCTCAAATCTGTCCCAAGCATTGCCCATTCTAGCGATCGGAAAATAATAACAACCTTTTTAGAGTCTCTATTCAGTCCGTATTCTGAGCATGCTGGGAGTTGTAGTTTCACAACACCTAAAGCTCATTGCTGATTGGCTACTGCAGAGCAATGAACATTTTCCTCTGCAATCCAGTGTCGATCAAGTAGACAGAGTGATGGCTGAACCAGAGGTAATAGATTGCATGTGGGTGATTTGATGCTCCATTAAATCCTTACCTTGGCAAATTTTACTGCACGCCTGCCAAGGCCCGTAGGGATTCCAGTAGAAAAGCTGAGGTTTATCTTCGATGGGGATATTAAAGGTATATCGGACATCAGGGTTATATAAATTGCCGACTGATAATATCTGGACAGAAAGAAAAAAGTTAATAGTTATTCGTTACACCATTGAGTTATACCATAGCAGAGTATTCTGCTCCCAGCAAAGGTTTCATTACCTGCAGTATAATTTCTTGCTCAATCCGATCCGTACAATTAATTCTTTCAACGGCGTGGTCTGATCCACTGTACTCGATCACCGCATTCCCCACTTTGATTTCCCTTTTGAACATACTGACCACAAAGTCGCCATTTAGCAGGAATTCCCCATGGCTGTTTGACAAAGCTGCGGAGAGAAACATTATATCATATACGAGGGAACGGCCAACAGGCGAGAGACCGGCCAGGGGCTCGTATCATGGCTGCAGATATCTATCATGGCATCTACGCGCGGTCAGGTTATTTTAAGAGTTGGAACGATACCAATCAACGAGGTAAAACGTGAGACATTAAGTTAATGAAATTCCAAGTTCAGGTTCAAAGTGCAGATTTGTTGTAAGAGAGGAAAACTCGCTCCTCTGAATGGTAACTGCAAAAGGGTTGATTCCGAGTTTGGGAGTAAGTACAAAACAGGTGGGAGTGTAGACCTGGGCAAAACCAAATACTGGTCTGCAGGGGGAGGCAAGTATAAACTGGAATCAGAATTGGTGGTTTTTCCTAGCTCAGCTCTAATTTACAAATGAGACATAAAGCTGTAACGTTTGTGAGATCTTTGTGCAAAATGTTTCCTATGCATTGAAAATAATTACAATTTCTGTGCACCCCTCACATGGCAAAATGGTTGTGCCCAGATCTACACTTGCCCCTAAAAAATGGTGCAACCCTAGATCAGCCCCAAAGTGTGCTACAGTTTTACTGTCTCACTTACTACATGATAGAGGAGTATATTAACAATTATAATCTAACCCTAACCTTCCCCTCCCTGATGCCTAACCCTAACTCTCCATTCCCCGCTGCCTAACCTTTACCTTCCATTACCCGCTGTTGGAGCTGTCTGCAATATGAATGGTCATAGTATGACTTTTGACATACTACTTCATTGATAGAAAAACATTTATTGCCAGCCACTCATAGTTAACCATACTGTTATAAGAAGGATGTTTACAGACACCTGCACCTGCATCATCATTCCTAAACAGTTACCCCCCTCTCTATGCAGATACCCGATATATTTTCATATGGGCTGTGATATAATAATAATATATGAAACGTAACCTGCATCCAACTAACTGGGCCCAGCCTCGTCATCTGAGATCACTTCTAATGACGAGATAACCTCACGCAGCCCAGATCACAGAGAACTTGGCCCAGTGACAGTAAGTGGTTCTGTCAGCCAAGTGTTTGCAATCATCCGTAGCGCGGCTATCCTCCTCTGTAAAGCATCATTTCTGGTAACAGCGGTAAATGCAGCGGAGTACACAGTGTGACGAGAGTTCATTTTCAGCACTTTTGTTGTCGGAGACGAGCGACTGGCCTACAACTCTTAAATTGCATTTCAGATCCATTACGCCTACTGTATGCTTTTATAAAACTGCGCTGGAACAATAACGCTTTGTGTAGCCGGTCGTATTTCTTAAAGCGGATAAAATGACTATTTGAGGTCTTTACGTCTGCGGAGCAAACCTTACCAATAAGTCACTGTAGGCAGAAAGCTGAGGAACAAAACGAGATCGTTTCTTTATTTTATAGTGTCTGAAGAACTAACTGAGAGTTATGTGTGCGAATGAATGGTAAAAATAAGTACCGCTCTTATGTACTATGATGGTGCCTGAAAAGTTTTACCCTGTATCACCATCTTATAAGCTGATTCGGAGCAGTGACTAGCAAAAAACAAGCTCCACCCCCTGAATAAGCCCCCACATGTGCCGTCACTTCCGGATGCCGGGCTCCACTAATACATATAGACCATATGTTTTAGCGAGACCCGGCGGCCGAAAGAGAAATCACAGGCGCGCGTTCCCCCATTGACTGACGGCCCATGCAAACATCTGTGCATTCCTCCTAACATTATCATTTAGGAACATATGACATATAGGCCCTGTCCCTTGTGCCTTAGGTATGACTTGCTTACATCGGGTGCTGTGATTGTTCTGCACATGCCCCTGCCAGAATCGTATTGCCTTGCGGATGGAGATACCCAATTTCTGCATGATGGGTCCTCGACCCTGGTAAAAAGCAGGGTTATTCCCCGTAGCCTGAATGGGCAGACCCAGGTTTTTCTAGTGTTTAAAAATCCTGGGTCCGTTGAGTAATCTGGACAGGTCCGATGGACGTTGGAAGGTGAGTTTCCCCCGACACAAACCTGGCTTTAAAAAGCTGGGCTTTTGCCGGGATGGTGATCTGAACGCTGTATTATATTGGATCCAATACTGCGCATTCTGTAACCAACCGGGGAGTTTTACCACCTCAATACACTTTTACTTTTTTCACACTAGGAATCAGATGTAAACGCGCCCGTGCTAGTATCTAATACGGCGCCCTTCCATTTTATATAGGATTACTAATTAATTAAAAAGGGGCAAATAATCTAATTGCAGCAGGTAGCCATGACAGCTCCGCTTGTTAATGGACGCGGCGTTAACACACGCGGACAATGGGGGTTTTCTTTTCTTCTTCTCTTTAACCCGCTTCTTGCAGAACACTGTTTACCAGACCAAATTCTTTGCCAGAGCAGTTTCCTGAACACAGCAGTCCAGTGCACAACTTCACACTAATGCGATTACTTAGCTAATTTCCTGAGTCCGCTCGTCTGCCATTCCATCCATCACACGGACGCGGGGTTTTTTTTGTGTGTGAGGGCTCTCCACTGCAAAACGCGAGGCACAAAAGAAGTGTCTCGGAGGAGGATGGGGGTGCTAACCTTTTAAAGGGCATTGTTAAAAACAAACTGAAAGGGCCCTTTTAAATTCAACAGGACCATGTTTAGAAAGCAAAGATTTCGAGTGTTGTTGCCACTTAGCGGGGTAGTGGGAGGGAGACTGAACAAGCAGGGGACTTGAAAGGGAAGTGCATGTGATTTTACAACAGAGTGCAACACCCTCCTCTATGACATTTTACAAATGACAAATCTATAGGGACATTTATGGGGGCAAACGCAGGATGTCAAGCGAGGAGGGTCCACAGAACGCCACCGGAGAATCGCGACCGGCATGCAACTGGTGTGGTCGTAATAAGAGGCTGTACCATGCTGACCTTCCTATCACCTTCACATAAGGGGTTAAGGCTGGGTGCATTACTGGTTCATGCAGCTGCCCCTACAGTCAGGACAAAGGGTCTGTTAAAATAATATCAAACTCCATAGCCTATATTTACTAAGCAGGGAGATTGCAAAGTGGGAATGTTGCCCATAGCAACCAATCAGATTCGAGCTCTCATTCTCTTGTAAGTAAATTGAGAGCTTGAATATGAATCTCATCCTAAACCTAACCTACAACTTTTACAGACCCTCCAACATGACCCATTCCACCAGGTACAAAATACTCTGTTCTGGAACGTCCAGCAATCAGTTACTATGGTAACCACCATTGTTATATTACTCAGACATCAGTTAGTTCGTTATAACCAGGTGAGTGACAGCTGAAAGCCCAGGAGCGGAGTATTATGTACCTGGTGGAATGGGTCATGTTGGAGGGTCTGCTTTTACGCTCCATAAACTCCCCACTGCCCAACCCTAACCTCCCCCCCCACTGCCAAACCCAAGCCCCCCCCCGCTCACTGCATAACCCTAATCTTACTCTCCCTGGTACCTAACCTTGACTGCTGCCTAACTTTTCTCCAGTGTTGTTGTAAATATTGGTAGTTTGCTTTCTATTCCATTCATTAAAAAAGATTCTCTATTTGTAAAGCATTTCGAGTTGTTTTCAATGCTTGCGGTGTTGTGTAGAAGTATATAACGATTGATGGTGACCTCGCTGTGTATGATATACACACGGAATATATGCAATTAGAAAGTTAGTGGCTGACTGGTGGCAATCACCGCCGTGCATAAACTCCTAATTATGCAGCGCTTATGGAAATTAATACAAAATGACCTATTCATTGGCAGAGTACAGAGGCAACAGAAAAGAGTCATTATCTCATTCCCCTGGTGATTTTTAAAGCATAATGCTCGGAAGAATTGTTTAATTAGACGTTATACAGCAGCTAATATGTTTATGGCTACTGAAAGGCTCAATTTGTGTTGATTTGTGTAGCAAGTCTGCTGAGATACTTAGGGACCTGATCGATGCGGCCACACACTCCGGACTGTCCGTATATAACACAGGGAAAAGGGGCATCCTATCTCTACAATCGTACACTGAACAGACGCATGCAAGAAGATATACAGACACAGTTGATTGCTGGAGCACAATATTAACATTTTCCCCAACACTTATCATTACCCAACCCCTTACCCTAGTCTTCTCCTTCTCCGTTCCATACCCTCCTCAAAACCTAACCCTAACCTTTCCCTTTTCTGATCTATCCCCCCCCCCCCAACAGGCTAACCCTCACCTTCCATTTCTCCAATATATCCACACCCCTCCCTGCACCCTAACCCGAACCTTTCCCTTTTCCGATCTATCCCCTCTCCACAGGCTAATCCTCACCTTCCATTTCTTCTCCAGACAATGGAATTGCACAGTAAGACCTGCCTTTACCCTTATGTGTTATGCTAAAGTCATTTTAAAGAGGGGCGATATGGAAATTTCCAGGAATCTGGTAATTGTGCTACTGCTGCACCTGAACCTCAAATGGAGGTGTGGATCAGAAAACACCCCTGGCTCTGGTCCTTTTGTTATCCTCTACTATCCATACGATTTACAACGGACAGATTAACAAATGCGACTACAGCTCCAGGCCTCCATTGTCAAAAGGTCTCATGGTGTCACAGCTAATGATATCAGTGATGAAGAAGGCCACATATAACTGACCACCACACACCACAGTGGAAACATCCACATATTACTGCCCACTCCAATTCATAATGTCGAGCCCCAGGTCTTAATCTGGCCCCGGCTGTAGGAAGGGTTCCACCCCATGCGCTATGATGGCTACTTGGAGTCATTTGTGACCTTTGATTATAGTATTGGAAGTAGGAGAAGGCCTTTCACAGTCACAGATCTATCCTTTCTTCGAGAACAAAAGGAACTGAAATCAGTTTGAATTTTCCATTGCCGCACTCTGAAGTGTCCACCTACTTCACATTGACACGTTTCCTCCCCGTTGTGTTGATTTTTTTATGATGAACTCCCTACACCGCTGTGTCAGTGTTCAAGCTTCCCACGTGATGACAAAGTGACATTGTTGGACAATGAGCCGTCAATTAGGAAATAAAAAATAACTTATTTTTTTCCATCCGCATTTCTTGTTTATTTCAACACAATGAAATAAATTCCTGGAAGGGGCAACGGGTCTATTTTGTGTTGATGAAATGAAAAGCTGTGCAAGAAGGGTAGGTGCACAAATTTTATTTTGTTACACATAAACCCAATTATGAAAAATGCATTGAACACAAAAAATAGATTGTACATAATGAAGAGGCTTTTACACAGCGACCATTCAGCGGTGACAAGATGACCTCCGAAGGCTGCATTCATGTTTAGTTACATTTTTATTTTAAATGTATTCTGGCTTTAGTCTCTTTATCTAGCAAATTGCTAAGCTAAAAGTCTATAATCTATAAAATATATGTGATGTGCGGAGTGTCATGTCATAAACGGGTGCATTTTTAGGGTCATAATTTCAGGAGAATGGTCAATGAGGCGCCTAATACTGCGTAAAAGTCTGAGTAGTTTGTCATAGCTGGAATACCGCGTCAATGGCGGATATTGCGGATATTGCGGATATTAGCATCTCCCACCGGGTGTGCTAATGTTTCCTGGTCAAAAAACCTGCCCCGATGACACAATTTTCGTCAATCAGAGACATTCGTTATGGCAGTGTAATAACGATATATATATATATATATATATATATATATATATATATATATATCTTATATATATCTTAATGAATTATTGTGAATCATTAATTCATTTTTACATTTTTACACTATCAAAAAGTGTAATTGAAGTATTTCGAAACTGTTCTGTGACTGTCTATAGCCTGCCGCCATTACATTACCGTGCAATTAAAAACGGTTACTGTCGTCATTCAGTTGCTGGCAGCAATCACACACAACACGTTTTCCGGCTTTGTGATCATCCATTTTTCCTGTGGTGACAGTGCTGAGGTTCTGGATTTCATTCTAGTGCCTTCCAGATGGATTTGAGTGGGCTAGTGCACACAGTACTGATGCCTCATAGTGATACTGTTGTAAGTTGGATTTCCGGACAGGAAATAGAGTGTGTATGTTCTACCAGTGTCTGTGTGGGTTTCCTCCTGGTGCATTGGTTTGCCCGGAAGGTTATTATCCTTAGCCTAGGTGTATGTGTAATTGCCCCTATGTGTCAATCCCTAATCCTATAGAATGCAAGCATGCGGGCAGGGCCCCTCTTCCCCACCGATTCTATATGTCTGTATTCCCCAATGTACAGGACTGTGTGGCACCCAATAAATAAATGATAATAATAATTAACACTGTCAAGTGTAGATAACTCATCTGATTGGTCAGGCACCACCCTGAGAGATCCTGAAGATCCCAATGGACAGTCCACAATAGTTTTCAGTGGCATAAGAGTGAATTAGGAACCTGATTGGATGAGAGCCACTGACACCTGACTAAGTGTAGTACATGGGTCTTATTTAGTGATCCAAAAGGTATCATCATTCAGCAGAAACTATTCACCTAGACCTGACACTTCCCTGCACTCTGCGAGCAGAACATATTTCCCATGCAGACAAGAAGTGTAAGACTCTATAGAAAGCTCATAAAAATCCCAAATTTCCCCATCAAGCATGTCCTGATCCGCACAAAACATTCAGTAAGAAAATATGGGTATAGTTTCAAAGCATAATGCATAAACAATGCGGCACTCACACCGGTGATAAATTGGTCCTCGGTATTGAAAGGCATCATAAACAATGTACAATGTTTAAGAAGGGGAAGATGAAAAGGATCTTTGAAAATACGCCAAGAAAGGTTCAAGTCCAAAAATCAAACAATAGATAAGTTAGATCAATAGGCCAATTATATCAACAGATAGAGGAAAGGAACAAGGGAATTACTGGAGTAAAACAGAGGCTGAAGTGGAGGGTATGAGAGAGAGGGAGGGGGAAGGTAAGGAAAAGGGAAATAGAGGAAGAATTAGAGAGACAGGGAAGATGAAGAGAGAAGCACAAAAGAGAGAGAGAGAGAGAGAGAGGGAGAGAGGGGAATTTTTGCGAAAGAATCCTTTTCTCTTATATACAGTAGTGTTTCTAATTATTAGACTGATACCCGAGACATTCGGGTATCATACTTTCCAACTGTCCAGATTTCTTGTGACTGTCCCACCAGAGAAAAAACTGGAAGGAAAAGCTTTTTATTACAACTATTCTTTTTTTATTATTTTGCCCTGTATGGTGCAGAGCAAGGGCTGGGCTTGTGCAAAGAAAGGGTGGGGCTTGTGCAAAGCAAGGGCAGGGCTTGTGCAGAGCAAGGGCGGGGCTTGTGCAGAGTTAGAGCTGCACCAGAGGCTCTATCTTCCCTCCAAGAACTCCCAGAAGGGAGAAACAAGAAGTCATCATTGGCAGCCTGTGCTGTCCCCCTCCACTATGAGTTTCTAATCTCCTCCTCACTAGGAGCCTCAAACTCCTCCTCACTAGGAGCCTCAAACTCCTCCTGACTTGGAGCCTCTAATCTCCTCCTCACTAGGAGCCTCTAATCGTCTCCTCATTAGGAGCCTCTAATCTCCTCCTCACTAGGAGCCTCAAACTCCTCCTCACTAGGAGCCTCAAACTCCTCCACACTTGGAGCCTCTAGTCTCCTCCTCACTAGGAGCCTCTAATCTTCTCCTCACTAGGAGCCTCTAATCTCCACCTCACTAGGAGCCTCTAATCTTCTCCTCACTTGGAGCCTCTAATCTCCACCTCACTAGTAACCTCTATTCTTTTCCTCGCTATTAGCCTTAGTCTCTCCCTTGTGCAGAAACTTTAGTCTTCTTCTAACTAGGAGCCTCTAATCTCCTCACTTGGGCCCTCTAGAATTTTCCTCACTAGAAGCCTCAATGCAATGCAGAACCCTTCCCCCCAACCTCACCAGGAGACTCTAATCTCCTCCCTCTCCCTCAAGCAGAACCTCTATCCTCCCCCCTTACTAAGAGCCTTTAGTCTCTCCCTCAGGCCGAACCATAATTCTCCCCCTCACCAGGAGCCTCTAGCCTCTCCCCAGCTCAGATCCTCCAGTCTTTTCCTCACTAGGAGTCGCGCGGGCCTCTCCTCATATGCATCTTATTCACTAGGAGATAGATAGAAAGGGGAGGGGAAGGGGGGTGGATTTAGGGAATGTTAGAGAGAGTGTCTTTAATCCCTTAATAAGTGCTGATCGCTCCCTTATTGAGTGCCTCTGATCTCTCCCCCCCCCAGTAAATTCCCATGGCCCCATGACAAATTACCTTCACCCTCTCACTGATTACCTCTGGCCTCCAGATCACTAAGGACCTCTGTGATTATCTCCTGTAACTCACCATACGTTCTGCGGTAGGGGCCTGTGCTGTCTCTTCCCCCCTGTCCTCCCTCTATCACCCACTACCAGTCTACATACATCAAGACCTGCGTGTGTCTCATGGTGAGAGCACAACACAACATTCATGTAGCTACAACACAACCATGAAATGCACTTTGCGGAATAACTGGAGAGTAACACCAGAGAGAGGTCCATGTCCGCCCCCCAGCATGGATGATCATGCAGACAGATAGCCGAGCTCCTACTTTCTATGTACATCAGCCTTAGATGCTTCCAGCACTTCCAGGGGCAGCTCTATTCGTCACGGTATAAGCAGATCTTTGTAACATCACGGCATACATTTCTATGCAGATGCGTGAGTCGGGCTGAGGGTGTTACTCTACTATGAGATGATGGCGTTGGACACAGACCAGACCCACATCATTTATAATAACAATTTACTGTATGGCTCATGGCTGAGGCCTGGCTTCAGACTGCAGAGAGCTGCGATGTTGAATGTAATAGGGACAGCAGTTTAGGTAACAGTGAGGCGAAAAGTCTAAAGATTAACATTTCTTCCCACACTTAAAGGGACAATCTATCTGATGAAGCCGGGATTATATGACTAATGTAATGGGCCATATAGGGGCATATAGGGCATATAGGGGGGTAATCAGATAGATAAAGTACATGGCTGCTGACATTTGAAAATAAATTTTCAATTTGTAAAAGAAATTGTAAAAGATGCACCAAGGGAGTGACCTGTACCAACAAAGGGAAGTGTCCTGTACCACCAAAGGGGAGTGTCCTGTACCACCAAAGGGGAGTGTCCTGTACCACCAAAGGGGAGTGTCCTGTACCACCAAAGGGGAGTGTCCTGTACCACCAAAGGGGAGTGTCCTGTACTACCAAAGGGAAGTGTCATGTACCACCAAAGGGGAGTGTCCTGTACCACCAAAGGGGAGTGTCCTGTACCACCAAAGGGGAGTGTCCTGTACCACCAAAGGGGAGTGTCCTGTACTACCAAAGGGAAGTGTCATGTACCACCAAAGGGGAGTGTCCTGTACCATCAAAGGGGAGTGTCCTGTACCACCAAAGGGGAGTGACCTGTACCACCAAAGGGGAGTGACCTGTACCACCAAAGGGGAGTGTCCTGTACCACCAAAGGGGAGTGTCCTGTACTACCAAAGGGGAAGTCTTGTATCACCAAAGGGGAGTGTCTTGTACCGCCAAAGGGGAGTGTCCTGTACCGCCAAAGGGGAGTGTCCTGCACTACCAAAGGGGAGTGTCCTGTATCGCCAAAGGAGAGAGTCCTGTACCACCAAAGGGGAGTGTCCTATACTACCCAAGGGGAGTGTCCTGTACCACCAAAGGGGAGTGTCCTGCATCACCAAAGGGGAGTGTCCTGTATCGCCAAAGGGTAGCATCCTGTACCACCACAGGGGGGTGTCTCGTACAACCAAAGGGGAGTGTCCTGTACCACCAAAGGGGAGTGTCCTGTACCACCAAAGGGGAGTGTCCTGTATCACCAAAGGGGAGTGTCCTGTACAAATATACAACCGCCATATTGCTGTCTCTTTTGTTTAGCAATAGACAGGAATTAGTCCCTGTCCTTAATAAATGGTGTCATTTTCCCTCTCTCTTCTTAGTGACCGTCCCTTAGTCCACTTTCTTTTTGGATTCACAGCCAGTATTCACAGTGTCCATGTTAATTATAAATGGCCATATTATATGATTCAGTGGCACAACATTTGTAGCTCTTAATGTAGCACCATCATATATACAAGATTTATCGATCCTACCTTAATGCTGGCCATGGACATGTGGGATTCTCACCTTATTTCCTGCATTTACTGCAACTAATACTAATCCTCTCACTGTCGGAAGCAACTAGTAATCAGAAGTATGGACCCATCCAGGGCCGGTGCTACCATTAGGCTATCATTAGGTAAGGTCTAGAGCGCTGTGCCCTGGAGGTGGCAAAACCACCTCCCTTCACTGCCTCCATTTACATGCCAGGTTATATCATAAATAATTATATTATAAACAAATGATAATAATTAGCCAGCCCTGGGAGGGGGCCTGCCGCTCCTGTATAGAATGGCGGCACCTCCTATCCTATGTTGACCGGGGGGAGATTGGGTGGCTGGAGGTGGGTGCGGTGCTAGGTCTCACTTGGGGTGCCAAGCACTGGCCCTAGACCCATCAGTATAGTACTTTGCACACAGTGCTTGGATGCATGCTGAAACGGACATTTTTAGTATCCCACCATCCTTTTCCGCTTCTCTGCCTTCTCTAGCGAGTTCAAAATGGCCGCCTTCAGGTGATATTCCAAACCATGGTTAAAAATAATACTATGCAACTAGGAGCCAGTAATGTGTCAGCACAAATTGCCTTAACCAGCAGTGAAATGTTTAAAATCCCTAATGAGGAGACGGGAACGCTTGCCAAGTATAAAACACACAGTCTGTACTTAACATTCTCTATGGCATTCAAACACCGTGTGGTCTTACCAAGGTAGTTATCGTCTTCCGGTTTCCCTGAGTAGCTGTGCTGGCGCACATCAATGTTAGTAGCGCCGGCTGGAATACGAACCACGGTATTGTAACCTGGAAAACACAAAGGATGGGCTCGGATTAATGAACAGGAAGCGTATTGCAAAGGCTGTTTGATATAGACTGTTGGCAGATGCATGTAGCATAACTTCAAAACACAACTTTCTATGTTTAGAGGAAACAAAGGAATGAGACGTCCCCATTTAACGCGTTACGCTTAGATGAGGGCAGTAATCCGCGTAGTTATGTCTGAGGAGTCTCTTTACAACATGTGTTTCGCTTCTCAATATGCACTTCTTTATCTGGATCCTGTAAGGCAGCGATCCCAGAAGGGTTTTTTTTTATTATTTCTTTTCCTTTTATTTATTTTAATAGTTAAAAATGCATTCTTGGCTAATCTCCTGCAAATCATTATTGCTTCTTTAAAATCTCACTCAAGGTAAACCAAATACAGACATAATACGTCTGCTACACAAACACAGACGCACATCCCTCAGCTAATCGTGTGCCGGCTTGGAGCTGAAATCGGAGCTCATAGGGGCATCCCGAAACCTCTCTGCTTGCTGCTTCAGGGTTGATGTGACTGTAGTTGCTGTGTATAGATAATAGCTGTATAGGGCATCTGCAGCATTCAGATTGAATTCTGTGTTTTGAATTATGCTTGGACAAAACCATGATGAATTGCAGGGGAGGTAAATTACATCAGCTGCAAACAGTATTAGGGTTGAGAGATGATGTTCCCAGCCCAAGTGTAATAACAGTGTAACAGTAACGCTGGTCAGTATCTGTGTGCAACATGCAACAATAAAGTATTCTCCCTGCATGCA
>JABWIB010004424.1:25169-39276 GCA_016617825.1 Platyplectrum ornatum
CATCTCCTGCAGCCTAACCCTAACCTTCCTCTTCCATCAGCCAGACCTTAACACACCATTTCCAGCAGGCTAACCCCCTAACCCATTCTAGCCTGCTGCAGCACTGAGCTGTCATCTGTAGCAGTGTCTATACACAGCTGTTTGGACAGGCAACCTCATCGTGACATTTACCAGGCCGCAAGATCCGCACCGGCTGTGACAGCCCTGTACAGTGTGTAGAGCCAGTGGTTGTAGTATTTTGTTTTGGCTGCAGGAGGGGGGTGGAGTGGAAATAAATTCTAGTTTCTGATGATCCCACTCTGTCATGGGGAACAGGAATGTGTCTGCGGAGTATGTATGAGAGATAGCAGGATTTAGCCATCACAGGCAGCATAACACACTTAAACGTAGGAAATTGCATTTTTTTTCCCGTATAGTAAAAATTCTTCTTACTCTGGTCTGTTGCACTCCCGGATGGAGGTTTTAATTCCCCCACTACAGGATCTGGAACAAGCCCCGAACGGACTCCAGGAACCCCACGAGCCATCGATAACGGATCCGTCGCGTTCCTTCGGAATGCACAGACCATACTTGCAGTACTATGGATAAGAAACACACAAAGATAACAGAGATGTGTAAGAGCTGGAAGTATTGAAGTGTGAAGAGAGAATGCTTTATTTATTAACAGGTCCCACATTAACCCACCGACAAACATGCGGGTTATTTATTCATGCTTAAATCTGCCGCCAACTGTGCGGGAACCGCCACCTTTAATCCACAATAGCCTAAACAGGAGGTTCCAGACGGTTGTTATTCTTGATGATTTTCATTTCGATTTTATTGCCTCCCAATCGCACTGGCAGCGTTTCGGCAGGGCCGTATAGGAGACCATGTGGACCTGGGGCCTCTTTTCAAATGGAGGCCTGGAGCTGCAGGCCCATCGGCCCCATTGTTATTCTGTCCCGGGAGAAAATAATGAAGGCCGGGAAAGGTACGCAGGCAGCACGACACCTATATCGTACATTTATTATGAATATCTAAATTGACTATGACACCTGTTTAGAAACGCTACTCAGCCCCTCTGTTGGACAAGCCCTTACTCATAGGACAGTATAGGTTTCTCCCTCCCGTCCCTGGTATGGGAATTCCTATATTTAATAAGGATAACGGCTTGATGTAATTTATAGTAAGGATCAGGGTTGAAGGCAGTGATTTAATGAAATGCACATCTCACATTGATTTGAAAAGTCTTACATCATACCTCTTAAAATTCTGCTTTTGGCGGAACAACACCATATTTTGGGCTCTGTCCTGATTGGTGGAGATTTCTCCATTTGGTGAAAGAAATTGGGAGGTGAGTCCTATCATTGGTGTTCTAGTGGAGGGACCAGAACCCACAACATGCTTACTTGCTACAACATGCTACATTTACTAAGCAGGGAGATTAAAAAGTGGGGATGTTGCCCATAGCAACCAAATCAGATTCAAGCTCTTTTCATACTGGAGAATGTGAGCTCAAATCTAATTGGTTGCTATGGGCAACATCCCCACTTTTCCAACACTTAGCAAATTTAGGCCATGGTGTGTAAAAGTACAAATAAAAATAGTTAAATACAATTATTAAGTATTACAATTAGGAGAGTAAATAAACCGTTGTGTATTAATAGAGTAGTCATTGTGTGAACTGATCAATCATCTTTGTTTTCATGCAGCTACTATATCGCACAGGCTTATTATATTTCAGCTACTTCAATCTTCCTTAAATCAAGCCTGCTGCACCTGAGGGTCAAGAACGGAGAATACGGCTGAACAATGCCGGTAACCCAATCCCTTTCCACACAGGACATAAATGGAATTCCACCAGGAGAATGGAATTCCTTCCTTATCAACAAGTGGCCTTTCACATTTATACCAATAATTACACTGAGCGCGAATCCCCGTTTGTCCGTCTGCCTTCACCTCTTTACGCTGTTTGCGAAAGGGAGAAAATTCACGTCTTTCCAGCTCGCAGCTCACAGAGCCACGTAATAAAAGACGCGAATATTCAGTCCCGTAATAGACGGGAAAAAACGCACTTTGGGTTTTTTCCCCTCTTTGCGCGGGATTGAATTGGCCCCATAGTATCTGCACCTCTACGATCTGATCCAGACTCAAACCATAACGCAAGCTGCCTTTGGGGAAACCCCATGCAAATGTCATTATTCACAGGTTTTAATATTAAATAGCACTTTACCATTTTCAGACAATGGTTCACATCAATTCTTGTCCCGCTGGAGCTTACAATATAAGGACTGGACTCAGATTATATACAAGGGGGCTCGGGCTCCACATTTCCTCTGGATCCAGAGTTCCTTGTTGGTAAAAAGTCTGCTAGTGGTTGTACAATAAAATAGGACATAAACTGGAGCGATTATCAGTCCCATCATCCAACTATTGGTTAATCAGAACCAGGGCTCAAAGTGGGGGTGTATACGGGGGGATGCCATACCGGCACTTCTCCCACTGATATAATAGAGAAACTACAAATCTCCATTGACTTCTATTATATTCTGCGTTTCCATACCACCACTTCCAAATTTCCACTTCGACCACTGATGAGAACAGAAACACAAGGGGGCAAGGGAGAGGGATAGTAATAGTACAACAAGGCGCATAAACCTAAAGGTAGGGGTCTCCATGCAGATTCCTATATTTCCTCCTGTATAATCTCCATAATGCTGTTTCCGCATGAATAGAACAGCGGAGAGATTCTTAGAATTCATTAAAGAGCTGGTAAAATGTCTTAAGAAACCTCAAGTCTAGATTAAGGCTAAAGAGTGGCATAAAAACACAATATCTGATAATAAACGTCCCATAGAAAGAGGAATAAAATACGTCCATTTACAGGCCGGGGATTATGTTACACTTCTATATTACGCTTCTCCATTACTGACATACTTCGGAAGATAACAGGAGCTTGTTGGCATGAACCTTCCGTCATTGCCTCCATGTTTAATGTTATCTTTTTAATTGTGGATGGAGCCATATTAAAGCATCATTTCAGATAATGGGAACAGCAGGGACATTTCACCACAATGAATCCCGGAGATCGTTCTCTGGGCCTGTGATTCGGAGTCAGCGAAGTGTAACTGTGGGAAAATGGAGGGGGACATGGGAACTCGCAGGCTCTTTGTACTGGAGTTTTACTGCTTCCTGCGTGACATCACGGCCTCCAAGATGGCTCTTTCATGGAGCCAGATATACAGAAATCTGCTTTATACGTTTAGCCGAGCACAATGGCCAGGGACGTAAATTCCACATTTATCCGCACGCCGAGTTCTCACCTTTCCGCGCTCGCATTCTGTCCCATCGGCCCACGGGGTGTGCTGTGTGCGACAGCCTTTGTGTGGCCCCTCCATGTTAATGCACCACAGTCTCCGGCACTGCATCTGCTTCAGGGGTGAAAAGCATCAGACAGGTCATTCCCAGACAGTTTAATGTATAACACATAAATGTGGCCATTCAGGGAAAATCGCCTACTCCGCACTTTAATAAAACACTTTCTCAAGCCTTTATACAGGGAAGCCACTTTGTTCACTATTAATGACCTTCTCTCCACACTGAAACATCCTATTTAAATATGGGCCAAAGTTTACATTCACACGGGGGGGATGCACATTCACAGCTATAAGTGTATGACTAACACATACATACACACACATAGGAAAATGTGTATTATATGGAATAATAAAACCTTATATACATGTGAGAGCTGTATTACTGTACCTCCAACATTTCTTAATGTTATATATATATATATATATATATATATATATATATATATAATATATATATATATATATATATATATATAATACGTCATCCAATTATTGCTAGATTTACTAAACTACAGCAGAAGCTGGAGATGGGGGCCTAAATTCACAGTTTGCTGGGGAACTGAAAAATGGGGAAGTTGCCCATAGCAACCAATCAGATTGGAGCTCTCTGTTTCATTACATTACATACTGGAGAATGTGAGCTTGAATCTGATCGGTTGCTATGGGCAACTTCCCAACTTTTCAGTTCCCCTGCAAGCTCCCCGCTTAGTGAATTTAGGCCGTTGTCCATAGCAACCAATCAGATTCGAGCTCACATTCTCCAGTATGTAAAGTGAAACTGAGAGCTTGATTCTGATTGGTCGCTGGGCAACATCCCCACTTTTCAATCTCTTTACAACCTCCCTGCTTAGTAAATATGGGCCTTGGGCTAGATTTATTAAACTGCCAGAAAGGGAATGTGGAGATGTTGCCCATGGCAACCAATCAGATTGTAGTTCTCGCTTTCCTATTACATGGAAGAGAATGTCAGCTGAGTTCTGATTGGTTGCTATGGGCAACATCTCCACTTGGCCTAGGACACTACCGTCCTCACTTGTAATGAGGATGGATCGGAAGTGTAGATAGTACCAGTGGCCATAAATGTCTATCTCCCCCTTGTGCTTGCACCCATCCCAAGATCAGGACCCCATTTAATAAAAATATGATAGTGTGGTTTGTGTGGATACTAATGCGTTACACAGTCACGTGGGAGGTGTGCGTCAGCAGTACTGTCTGAAGTGAAATATTAATGAGACAATGATCATTAAAAAGTCACATTAATATGTTTATATTACAATAAATCTGTGTTTGTAAACTATTTAGAATTCCAGAGAGACACCAAAACATTCTTCTGATATATGATGTTAATTAGACTTCATAACACCATTTCCCATTATGATATTTATCCAGCAGAAATAAAGAGAATACTAACCATATAGGGGCAGACCTGCGATCCTGGTCCAAATATTAACTCGCATTGCTTGTTGACATTGTAAATAACGCCTGGAAGCTGATGAGGCAATACGTATGTTCTTGATACGGGCTCGTCAAGCAAACATTCACCATATCCTGTACTGGAAGGGAAGCGACACACGATCAGCACTGAACAAACGCACATTGGTTTCCATTGATCCCCTGGTATATCAGGGTCAGTAAATCCAAACAACAATATACAGTAAGACAAACCAAAACTAGCTATGATGCTTATACATCTTACCTGATCTAGTCTATGGACTAGATCCACACTTTCATACTAGTGGGTAAAACCATGTTGAATTGCAGGGGGGGTAAAATGAATGTCAGTGTGTGCATGCAGGGAGAATACTTTATTGTTGCATGTTGCACACAGATACTGACCAGCGTTACTGTTACACTGTTATTACACTTGGGCTGGAAACATCATCTCTCACCTGTAATACTGATTGCAACTAATGACATTTACCTCCCCTGCAATTCAACATGGTTTTGCCCACATGCTTGTAAATTCAATAGTACGTAATAGCAGGACAAACTGGTAGGTGGACGGGCCAGTATCTAATGTCAAGTGATTTATGGAATTGACTGGTGCAGTTTAATTTGGTGATCAAAAGCCAAGTAATAGAAAGGAAAATTCAGATGACTACGTGAACCAACCCAAGATAGGCAAGAGTCAATAGTAAGCTTGCAGGCAGGGCCCTCTTCCCCACCCATTCTGTCTGTTACCACCCAGTCATGTATAATTGATTGTTAAAATTGTAAAGCGCTACGTAATCTGATGGCGCTATATAAAAACCTGATAATAAATAAAATAAAATAAGAGTCACTAGGGGTACCGACTCATGATTGGCCATGACAGTGGGGGATTTGAGTGGGGGTGGGGGTGCGATTACAAGCAACCCAGCAGAGCTAGCTGCACTCACATCCGGCTCTGCTGTGAAGGTGACAGCTCGTGGCCCCCAAAGTCGCCAATCTGCCATATGCCTAGGGCCACACTCTTCATTTCCTCAGTGATGTTATATGCGCTAACTCTTACTCCATACTGAGCCCCATCTGAAACAAGTCTAATGATAATATTCTGCTTCTGTGGGTATATAATTCACACATCATTATATTGATCTGGTACTAACTAAATCCCAGCGGATCTGACGCTTTCATGTCCATGTGATTAATTACATCGGAATTGTGCTTTTCCGCCAGTATTTCAAAACTGCCATTTAGAATGATGTAGTGACATAGAAACAACTATAGAAACTGAATCTCAGCCCAAAGGCATTGGGTGCGTAGCCAAACATTGAATATGCTGGTAGAATTCAATTGCGCTACCCGTCTGTTTGTGACAATAAAATACTTGCTGATATCAGAACTTTTTATACATCACTAACATTTTGAACAAATAAAAAAGTTTCCCGTACTCAAAAAAAAGCACCAAAGGCAAGGACAGAATATTGGGATTGATAAGTGGAAAAGAAATGCAATAAACAACAAACACAAGTGGTGTATATATATATATATATATATATATATATATATATATAAACACTGAATATAATAGAAGTCAATAGAGTTTTGCAGTATATCATACCCACATATACACCCCCACTTGGCGCCCTGGAATAAAGGCATGTCAAAGCGTGCCGTTCACATGAACTCTATATGGAGGCACCGGTGCAGGCACAGACAATACACATGTAGACATGTAGACATCATCAGGCCCACAGTCCTTAAGGTGACTACCAAAACCTTCCAACCTCTTCCACTGCGCGGTTTAGAAGATGCGCTCTGCATACAAACAAGGCATCCGGAGGCATTACACAGCATCATATGTGAAGCGAATCCCACACTGTGTCATTGTCAATCTAACAAAAACAACTTTGAAAAGTTCCTGGAGCTTTGCTGAGGCCTTATTTCCTTGTTGCCCATCCAGGTATCCCCCTAACGCTGTCATACCAGGACAAAATGTCCAATTAGAGAATCCTTGGCCAGCGTGAGAGCAGCGGTTGCTGTGGTTACCCAGTTTCTACGGACGAGGAATGCTTAGCAAGGCTTGCCAGCACACGAGATTACTTTTTTTATTACGAATCCAGTGTGTGTGTAATAATTTATTACTTCAGGGGGACTGTCCCTACGGACCATGCTAAGAGGCGTCGTGGGAGTCCACGTTGGAAAACGAGACACTGACGCCAATCGAAATCCTTTCCCCGCAAACCCGGAATGAGTCCGGGGGTCATAGGGGGTGAACGAAACGTCCAGATGTAAGTCACAAGAAGAAACACAAAATCCAAGTTTTTAACATCTCAACAATTCCGCCCAGGATACGCCGGCTCCTTAAATCTGATGTACAGTGCGCACCTAGCTGACAGGAATTCCAAATGTACCGATGCATGAAGGGAAACAGCTCGAGCACCAGTTACTTTGATATGACAAAATTCATTGTAACGTTGGCAAATAAACATTCGAAAACGTTCCCATGCTTTTGTCAGGCCCTTTGGAAGTGCTTTAAGCTTTGTGCGGAGGTAAATTAACCTCGCACTCGTCAAGGCAAATAAAACGCAACATTACATCCCGAGTGTAACGTCTACAAAGAGACACAACAAAACCTAAATAGAACGGAATATAATATGATGCCCTAGCACAGGCAGTAATTGCAACGTGCCTTTCTTTCGTAAATCACTATACTGGACGTATAAACCCTCTTTGTGAACTCTCAACGGGGCGCGACTGTACCAGATATGGGGTGGGGCTAATGGCGAACATATTTTTGGAATGGAAATTGTTATTATTGCGTGACTTGACACCCAATGGGTTAGTAAGGGAAAGTGTGCAGATAGCGGAATGGCCAGAATGGGGTTAATGACCGTTCCCTATCTTCCACCTGAAAGGGCAGAGGTTAGTCAGTCGCACAGGAAAAGCTGAACTTACTCAAGAAATTGAGTTATATACTTCCTGCTGCATTTCGACCACCGCCAGGGATTGGTATAGAAATTTAGAGTTGGGGCCATAACGTGTTGCTGGTTCTTCCCACTCTCTTCCTTACATTTACTACTGTCGTCATGAGGCATATTGAATCTAAGAAAATAAGAGAGAAAATGCATCATTAAGACATAAGACTTTTTATACAATATTCAGGCATTGATATATATAAAGGCGGCCATTTTGACAATTGAATCCACACTATGTTACTGTATTATAACTGTGTGACCTATGACTTCCAGCAGACCCTCCAACATGACCCATTCCACCAGGTACACAATACTCCGCTCCTGATCCTCCAACATGATCCATTCCACCAGGTTCATAAAACTCCACTCCTGATCCTCCAACATGACCCATTCCACCAGGTGCACAATACACCACTCCTGATCCTCCAACATGACCCATTCCACCAGGTACACAATACTCCACTCCTGATCCTCCAATATGTCCTATATATCCTCCAATATGACCCATTCCACCAGGTACATAAAACTCCACTCCTGATCCTCCAACATGACCCATTCTACCAGGTACACAATACTCCGCTCCTGATCATCCAACCAGGTTTTATTGATCTAGTGGATGTTTGAAAAAATATTTTCTTCAACAGAGGCGGTTTCCATAGTAATTGATTGTCCTATACACAGGCTGTTTCCATAGTAAACTTATACCTAAATTGTTGTACACAATGATAGCTAGCATCTGATTTGTTGCTATTGGCAACGCCTTCATTTGTCTGTTTTTTAGATTTACCACTTATCATATGAAATAAATCTACATCTTCCAGATATATAGGACATATGGCATAAGTCTTTACATATTTTCCGCCCATGCCCTATTTGGTATCGAATGACTCTTTTTTCCTACAGTCAATGATAATACATCAATAGAATCATTATTTGAAGACAAACATATTTACATGAAACATACACATGTCCAAGCTCATGTGCTATCGTAAACGCCGTGCTCAGCCCATTATCTTCACTGATTGAACAACTTCTGTACTGGTCGCACACTGTTCCCAGCTCAGCAAGGCCTGTCAGAAATAAGGAAGAAAATGATCTAGTTATATCCTCCTTACTAAACTCTATGGGGTATATTTACTAAGCAGTGAGATTGCAGTGAGATTGAAAAGTGGGAATGTTGCCCATAGCAACCAATCAGATTTGAGTTTACATTCTTCAGTGTGTTAAATGAAACTGAGAGCTTGAATCTGATGGTTGCTATGGGCAACACCCCCACTTTCCAATTTCGCTGAAATCTCACCGCTTAGTAAATATACCCCCATATATCTGACTATCATTTACTAATACCCCGTTCACATTGCAGCAAAAACTCTGGAAATTACTGGGTGTTAAAAACTACCTACTACTAGGTCGAGACTCAGTGTGAACACTCCTTCTAAAAAATCCTTAGTCTCTTGGACCAGGGTTTTCGACCTGGGTAAAAAGCAGGGTAATTCCCAGGTCCGACCACATGTTCCTACATGTACCACGTGCTCCTCTGGACAACTCACAAAGGCAATGTGAATGTGGTATTACTAATTATCAACATTTAACTGTAACTTTCAAAATGGCCGACAAGATAAAGCTTAGAGGTGGATGGAAACCAGGGTCATAACTACTATGAGTTCAGAGAGGTCTGGCGGCAGAGGCGGCCCACGACATAGACAGTATAGGTGGCCGTCTAAGGCCATGCAAGTTCAGGGGTTCCTAGAGGCCCCACGCTTGTCCCACCCCCACCTACTACCAGTATGGCACACCAAGAAGCATTCGCGTAGCACCACAGCATGTTGAATATGCACTAACGCAGCACTGTTCTCAAGACGGTCACGTTGGCGTCATAATGCCTTCAAAATTTTTAGGCCCAGCAAATTCATAGGTTGGCTACTATGGGGTCCGGTGGCACAGGGGCACAGAGGCAGCTACCCAACCTTTACCAACTGTTCTTAAATAACATGGCATCTACTGACAGCTTGCCACCCTCCTTGGTGACCAGGGGCGTGTGACTTTATAAGAACATACTTAAATTTAGTAATGACCGGTAAACAACAATGCCGCCTTATGGTGCCATCTTTTTATTGTAATGCTGCTTCATCTTATAGGTTACAGCATGATTCAGAACCAATGTTTTTTTACAAAGCGCCTCTGCTA
The DNA here is from genome assembly GCA_016617825.1 of Platyplectrum ornatum. Lineage (NCBI taxonomy): Eukaryota > Metazoa > Chordata > Amphibia > Anura > Limnodynastidae > Platyplectrum > Platyplectrum ornatum. The sequence goes on from JABWIB010004424.1 coordinate 35,110, forward strand.
GTCAGCCATAACGTTCTGCTCTGTTAAATCGTGTATGAAAGTCGACAAAGTTTGACAACTTTGGAAAATTTGCTGCTCGCAGAGTTTCCTATGTTTGTAAAGGCGTCTGACGCGACGAGGCCCGGCCTATACATGTATTACCATTTATTTGCATGTTTTCAGGAAAAGTCAATTCCAAACGACCAACACGTTCTTGTGTCTCAGCTGAAAAATGTGATTAACAATTCTAATTCTACCCAATGATCTCCTTAGTATTTATATCTGTATGGACATAAAGTAAGCAGTCATAATAGGTTCTGAATGTAACGTAAACTCCTGTCTGTAACATCATTTCCTATGATCCGAGGTACAAGTTGGAACCATAATTTGTTTAATATATTCCATTCCAATATAATATAAAAATAATAAATCTTACCTAATGTATCGCATTTCTCTTGGGCTCGACATATATCCTGTCTGAAAATAAATAAAAGGGATTTTTTTCCAAAAACTTCATATAAACAGACAGAACCCAGCGTCTACCACCCTTCAATACACACATTATATCACACTTGGACGACGCTTTCTGTTATTTCCATTGGATGAAACAAGTGGGTGAGCACTGCGCACATGATATTTCCACATGTTAGACGTTTCCATACGTTAAAGCGTAATTCATAAAGCAGTTTTTTTTTCAGCGCATTACAATTCCCTCGCGAGCAAGCCATGACGTAAACCTCCGTAAATTAAATATCGTCTGGTGACAATCTGCTAAACTAATCATTCGCCTCATTTATCACACTATAGGTTTTCACCTTTGTAGGAACTATTTACTAAACTGCGGGAATGGAATAATAGAACCAATATCTCCAGTATGTCATAGGAAACTAGGATCTGATTGGCTGCTATGGGCGACACCTCCACTTTTCCATTTTCGCCGATTAGTAAATATAGGACTTAAATATTTTCTATTCTATGGACCAGATCCAGACTTACGCATTAATGGAACTTACAAGTGAAATGGGTAAAACCATGTTGAATTGCAGGGGAGGTAAAATGAATGTTACCGTGTTTCCCAGATAATAAGCCCTACCCCAAAAATAAGCCCTACCATAATTTTGGAGGGGCATGATGGGTATAAAAGCTGGACTGTTTATATAAATCTCAATGTTAATTAAAATAAGACCTACCCTGACAATAAGCCCTATGGTGTTTTATTGTAAAAAAAAACAAACAAATAAGACAGTGTCTTATTATCAGGGAAACACGGTAGTGTTTGCATGCAGGGAGAATACTTTATTGTTGCATGTTGCACACAGATACTGACCAGCGTTACTGTTACACTGTTATTACACTTGGGCTGGAAACATCAACTCTCAACTCTAATACTGTTTGCAACTAATGAAATTTAACTCCCCTGCAATTCAAAATGGTTTTTCCCACTGGCGTAAGTTAAATAGTACGTAAGTCTGGATCCAGACCTATGAATGGACATTTAAAATAAACTGTAATCCTTGCAATATTGCTACCAGAGCTAAGAACAATGGCAATGGCTCGGAAAATGATCCTTATGTTAAATAGCAGAAAATAACTGTGTGCAATGAAGATGAGATGAGTGCAACAAAAAGCAGCGCGAAACCAACTATATCACTGAAAAGCAATCCTTAACTCATCTGCACATTTTATAACTTCAGTATTATGCACATTATGGATTAAATCATTAAAAACTTTACACTACAGTAAATTACTGGCACGGGAAAGACATGCAACAGCATTTTATTCTGTTTCACTCATTGCATTAATATTCATACATAACATTTACGGCATAAAAGAAACCACAAGAAAATGGCGCTACCATAATAATACTACTGCAGGCACTTCTTTATTGTTCCAGGAGTAACTGCTGGCCGCACATTTCATTGCTCCCTGAGTAGACAGTGAGAAACACTTGCCATAACTGCTACCCACGCATTTCATTGCTCTCCAAGTAGACAGTATTATTTCCTTGCACTAACTATTGGGCTCGCATTTCACTGCTCCCTGAGTAGAAGGCATAAAACACTTGCAGTGACTGCTGGCCCTGCGTTTCATTGCTCCCTCATTAGAAAGTAACTTTCTTCAAGCTACTGCTGGCCACGCATTTCACTGCTCCCTGAGTAGACAGTGAGAAACACTTGCCATAACTGCTCCCCACGCATTTCATTCCCCCTGAGTAGACAGTGAGAAACNCCCCACGCATTTCATTCCCCCTGAGTAGACAGTGAGAAACACTTGCCATAACTGCACCCCACGCATTTCATTCCCCCTGAGTAGACAGTGAGAAACACTTGCCATAACTGCTCCCCACGCATTTCATTCCCCCTGAGTAGACAGTGAGAAACACTTGCCATAAATGCTACCCACGCATTTCACTGCTCCCTGAGTAGACAGTGAGAAACACTTGCCATAACTGCTACCCACGCATTTCATTGCTCTCCAAGTAGACAGTATTATTGCCTTGCACTAACTATTGGGCTCGCATTTGACTGCTCCCTGAGTAGACAGTGTAAAGCACCTGCAGTAACTGCGACCCACGCATTTCATTGCTCCCTGAGGAGACATTGTAAAACACCTGAAGTAACCGCTACCCACGCATTTCATTGCTCTGAGAATAGACAGTGAGAAACACCTGCAGTAACCGCTACCCACGCATTTCATTGCTCTGAGAATAGACAGTGAGAAACACCTGAAGTAACCGCTACCCACGCATTTCATTGTTCTCTGAATAGACATTGTAAAACACCTGAAGTAACCGCTACCCACGCATTTCATTGTTCTCTGAATAGACATTGTAAAACACCTGAAGCAACCGCTTCCCACGCATTTCATCGCTCTGTGAATAGACAAAGTGAAACACTTGCAGTAACTGCTACCCACGCATTTCACTGTGCCCTGAGTAGACGGTGTAATTTCCTTGGAGCATCTTTTGTCTTTTCAGTACTCAGAGTAGACAGCATGAACCATCTGCTGCTATGTTCACCCCACACATTTCAGCGCTCTCGGTACGGCATGCTATTACTTTCTGTAGAGAGCATACATCCTTCTGCATTACTTCTGTCTATGCATGTCACTGGAAACTGTGTGGGCAGTAAAATGCATTCAGTTACCTTCATCCACGCGTTTCACTGGTCGCTGTGCTGACTCCCTTTGTCAGGGGTATCATTTAAAACCCGACAGTACAAAGACAAAAATAAAATCCTCACCCACCTTGTAATAAGCACGGCTGTGTCATGATGTGAGTGATGATTGTCATCCGGATGGTTCTGCGTCTGTTGCCATATGCAAAAGCTTTTCAAAGTGGTTTGGGCGTTATAAGAAATAGATGGACCCTCCTGGCCGCGAGACACAACACATGCTCAGATTAGTATGACGATCGTTTACACCTTGTAATCCCATAACAAATTCAATACAGTACCATACCTGTTCATTGTGGATAACCGCTAACTTTACTATGGCAATATTGATTAAATTTCCAATGCTTGGGTCCTTATAAATAGAGGCTACCTGCACGAGAGAGAAACATAGTGTATATAATATATATATTCCGCTGGATTCTGGTTCTATATCATGGAGAGCAGCTAAAGTAAAAATTCTAGGGATGTACAACCAGTAACCAGTACGCCAGGCGTGGGGACCCTTTTCATGGGATTGCCGCATTAATTAAACAAGGCTACGCTGAATCGGATATTCTTATACTATGTACTTTGAATAGGAGTCACCTCAGATGTTTTAGAGTTGCATTAAAATTGTGTGACATAGACCACATCGCATGGGACCACCATGAGGCCTCAGGTTCCCCACCCCTGGCATACACCATCATTCTGCAACAATACATGAAATAATATTATTGGAACTGTCCCACATTAAATACTTTATTCCAATAATTGGTGCAGATCTAATCTAATTGATTTACAGCATACAATATATATACAATGCGATATATATATATATATATATATATATATATATATATAATTCAGATTTATACACACAATGCAACATACTCCCATTTGAAATTTGGTTAACATCCCTATGTGGGCCAAATTCAGATTTATACTCTTATGACTTTAGCTGGCCATACACTATAAGATAAATTGTTCCAATCAAAAGATTTTTTCAAGAGTGGGTAAAACCATGTTGAATTGCAGG
>JABWIB010004426.1:7506-18357 GCA_016617825.1 Platyplectrum ornatum
AATAAATTAATAATAACAGACATGAAATCGTATATAGGGGTACAATGCCATAGCATACAGTAACAAACATACAGGATACAGCATAAAATGTGGGATGAGTTATAATGTATTACACCGGATAAAGACTGTAGGGAGATGATAACAGGAGGAAGGGGGTCCCTGCTTGTGAGAGCTTACATGGGGAGGGGGAGGACAGTACAGAAGACGTAGGGATAAGGAGGAGAGGGTAGAAAGATTAGGTGGAGATGAGTGAGCTTGGAGGGTAGAAGATAACCTAATAGGTTGAGGTAGGCTGTTCCAGTGGATGGGTGAAGTCCTGGATGTGTGCGTGAGAGGTGGTAATCATTTGGGAAGTGATTACCACCATTAGCAGAACTGAGGGGACGAATTAGAAGAGGCAAGAAAATAGGAAATGGGAGAGTTCAGATTTTTTAAGATCTTTCGAATTTTAATTAAGGAGCAAAAAAAAAAAAAACTAAATTCCACAGATCAGTTAAAAGAACATGAACAAAGCCACATGGAAGTATACACACTACCAATACTAATTATGTTATTGTTTAAACATAAGGTATAGTTTTATTTATAAAAGGGAGAAGCCAACACCCCGCCTCGCATCACAATATGTGTCAGAACGGATGTAAGGTACAATCTCCATAATGTGCTTACAGTGCTGTTTCTTCTTTTGATCTTCCTTATGTGCATTTTTAAGATAGATATAGCGTTTGCCTTTAGATTTGAACAAATCTTGACATAAGAATCCAAATGGCTCTAACAATGACATTTATTTGCGTTTGGATGTCTTTTCTATCCAATTTGATCTTGCTTGGTAGAAGTAATTTAGCACTGAGTTGCTGATTTGGCAGAATCAGTAAAGCGGCATACCACCGCTACCCTTTTACTCTGACATATAATAATTATGGTGAATAGATAAATTATTTTGTCTCTGTGGTTTGCTATTCACATTACAACTGGTTTCCTAGAGCTTGTCAGCTTTAATTAAGGCTGGATCTGGGTATTGGTGGTAAAACACAATTTGATGTTGATTAATGACTTGGGAAAAGGGGTAGATATGTGTCTAGCGTTACTAAACTGTGGAGAAGCAGAGATGTTGTCCATAGCAACTATTTCATTTCTAGCTGACATTCTCTAGCATGTAATAAGAAAAAGGATCAGATTGGTTGCTATGGGCAACATCTCCATATTTCTTTTTCACTGTTTAGAAAATTTAACCCAATGTGTTCTGGATTTTCTTCCACAGTCACTAATCATCTGACATTTGTCATCCTCATTATGATTGTGACAAAAAGCTGCAGTATCATATCACAGCAGGTATTTGAAACTCGTATTAGGGGCATAAGTCATAGTTAATATTCCGACAACCTTCCTTTACTGAATAACACCATGTTTTTTCCTCGTGCTGGGTAAGCAGAGGCGTCACAACATTTTTTATTGGGGTGACACCCCCCTCCTACTAAGATCTATTCATTCTTCCCATCCCAGAGCCTGACATATAAACATTAGACTCCCTAAACTCTGAAAATATAACAGAAGTGAAATTACATTATAGAAGCGCAGTGAGCTCAACATTCACATGTCAAACAAAGTGTCAGGTTCCCTGCCCATCCAACCAGAGGGCCAGAATACCGGACTATCTGATTGAATGCGCAAGGAGCCTGATGTTCTGATTGGATGGGCAGGGAGCCTGACATTCCGATTTACAGGTGCCCTTCCCACTCCCCTCTGCTGGCAGAACCAAACTAGAAAAAGTTACATCCTGTAAGTTCCATTCTGTTATATTATAGAAGCTCAGGAAGTCTAAATACTCTGTCGGTAGGGTGACCTGAAGTTCAGCAATAAGCACCCTGCTCTGCTTTTGGGAGGGAGGCGAATCACCCCCTTATCCCATTCCCTATTCTGACACTTCTGTGGGTAGGTATCTCAAGATCCTTGTGTATCATACAAGTAAATAAATTCACAAGTTTTCCTATTCTCCCCTTTTTCCCCAATAAAATTGTGATCCTATAAATAAAGAGAAGACTACCTCTTTTACCTCTAATACAACAATGATCCTGCACCCTATATACCGCAAATCTGTTATCCTTTTAGTTTCTCAGAAAGCCTTTTCCATGTATAGCTTCTCCATATATGACAATGAGTTTATGGAAGACCTTTTTTTTGAGTTCTTAACCTTTTTTTTGATTAGTACGAACATTACCAATTACCCCCTACAGATGTAAATAATCACTTTGAAACCCCAATCTATCTCCATTACTATCTCATTACTTCCATTCCCCAAATATACCTCCTCCTATCTGTTTTCTCACAGTTGGTTAATATTGAATTTTCTATCTAAGTTATCAGATGTTATAAAGGTGGCTGCCAATTGTAACTTATCAAAGAGTAAAAAAAAAAACATATATATTCTACCTTGGTGTGAATAGTTATGTCCAGACGTTACTGTGAAAAATACTGATATGCGGAATTAACTTATATACCAATATCGCCCGACATCAAAAAATAGTCTATTGTAAATCCAGCTTAATAGTTGCTCCAATTAGTGAAAGTATCTTTGCAAACATAAAAGAGGATATAGATGGCAAATATCTTTGAGATAGTTTCTCAGCAGGGTTTAATTATCGATCACCTCTTTGTTCCATATACCTTGACACTCTTCATGATAGTATCAAGAGGGTCTGTCCCTTATATAGGCAACGTAAAAGCCGTTTATATTCAGCAATAATAACACAATTCAAGCTGCTAAGATAAAGAATTTCTTTCTAAACTCATGTCTCAGTTGTATGAGACATATCTTTAGCGCATTAACAGCTGTGTGGTTCACTGTCTTTGTTGTGTCGCTGAATCGTATGGTCCTATGGACCCCCGTTAGGCAAGAAGCAAGATCCAAGCGCTAGAAGTGCTTCTTTTCCCCCTTTGAATCTTTTCATTGTTAGGAGCTACGGTCGCTCCCTTTTTTAAGCTGGGGACCTATCACAGATTTTTCAAAGCCCTCAGAACCATCTGTTGGGGAAATATATTTTGGCACCATCATTTAGTTACATCATTTTTCAGATCTGTGTCCCCTCAATAAAATCATTCTTCCAACATCCCCCATTCCAACATTTTTATTGAAATATTTTTTGAATCCCCTTGTTTAAATATGCCATCCAGTCCCCGCATATTTTATTACCACATAATGCTGTTAAACCATTACATCATCTTAGGCATTACGTCGTCTAGAGCACGAGATCCACGGGGGCTCAAGAAAGGTCCATGGATTATATATATATATATATATATATATATATATATATATATATACACCACTGCAGAGGAATTAAGTAAGTAAATTCTCACAAGCATTAGTAGAGCATTGTGTGTGTGTGTGTATATATATATATATATATATATATATATATATATATATAAAAGTTTAAAAACCTGTGTCCTTGAACATAACCACAATATTATCAACAAAGTGAGCAACCATAGCCTTCCAAGGCATTATGCCCAGTGTCACCAGTCGAGTTTAGATGGCTTCCAAATTAAAGCCATTCAGCATATCCCTAAAGATATTAGAGGAGGGGATAGGAATAATGAACTGATTCAGAGAGAGACATATTGGATCATTACTTTGGGTTCATTAACCCCAGGAGGATTAAATGAGGGTTTTGAAATCACTCCTTTTTTATGAGAAATGATAAATAAACCTTAATAATATGACAGTTTGAAAATAAGCCATGGTTCCTTTATATAATGTATAGAAATACTGCCGGAATAAAAAGGAAAAATTCTTTAGAGAATTGACATATAAATACTTTGTTTGTTATGATTATTATTTTTTGTTAGCAGTTTTAATAGTGGAGATATACTCTTAATCTTAATGACATATAAGGAGCATCTAGATGTAGCATTAGAAGAGAATGGGTATATTAATGCCGCAAGCCTATTAAGTCTTTACCCGAAAACACTGACCATAATGTTAAGTGATCCGAAGTTTGTTTGTTCTGTATCAACCCTGGAAAAGATTGTTGAGAACTTGTTTTAATTGTTTAATTGAGATGCTGAAATCAGACCAAACATGAGTTCTTATGCCCGTAGCAGCTGTAGTTTGCCTTGGCGCTCCTGACTAATGAACGTGTTGAATCCCGCTGGTGCTGTATGAAAGATACTTTTATTTATGCATTTACACAAAAAATGGATCTGGTAATTGTTTTAAGTGTCATTATTAGATGCTGACGATTTGAATAAAACTGTTTTACACTATGAAGCGCCCTCTTCTTTATGTTTTTCAATTGTAGTGTCTGCCGCGGTCTATATATGAAAAGATCTAGCTAACACATGTGGACTATCTTTCTATACTATTTTGGACATTGTCTATATGTGCATATATATATATATATATAGTAAAGGGGGAATCAGGTATGACCTAGCATCACTCCTGAGTACCTCCTTAAACACCTTTCTTTGTCTCCACATACCCCCAGTGACACTGTTTGATAATCCCTTTAGAATATGGTTTCAAATGATGTAATCAATTCCAAGTACAATTCAGGCTAATATGGAGGCAAATGAANGTTTACCTAAATAGCGCCTTCCACGCCCATCTGATCAGTTTCTGATTTTCAGCCAGAATATTGTACCCAATGGAACACATTCAGCAGCTTCATTGCGTAAACACTAGGCATCTACCCTGGATGATTTGTAGATCTGCAGAACAGTGATATATGTTCCCCAACAAGTAGAAGGACAAGCTGTAAATTAATGTTGTTTTTATTCTTTGTTGTTGCCATTGCTGCAGTTGTATATCATAAAATGTAATATAGGTAAATAATATGTATATCGCTCCCATTCCTATGCCTCCGCACTTCTCGAATGACTGCTGACAGACTAGGAAAGATCAGTGACTATTGTCAACCTTAAGAATGCAGCCATGTTTCTTGTAGTGTCATACATCATCTTAATGAGCCCCCCAAAGCACTTTGAAATTGATGTAAGAGATACAATTGACTCAAATAGCAGCTTCTTCATATGAATATAGAAGGTATTCACATGTTTACTACTAGAATACAAAAAGTACTGAAGAACCTTATTGCTGTACCAATGTATTTAGAAAATAGCATCAATTCAGGGATAATTCTAAATAATCTGAAAATAAACAAAGCATATACATAGTGCAGCCCTTTAACTAAACATCAATCCTCAATCAGCCGCATTTACATTGTCGACTGTCTTGATAAATAGGCTATTTCTATACTCCCGTTCTGTACAAATTACATTGGGCTCTCACACATAGAATGAGGTCAGGCACATGGAAAGACCATAAAACTAGTTTGCATTAAAACATCAATCTTCTGCCCTTATTTTCATTTGGCTTAGTTGCCCATGTTAATGTGGAATTTGTGAAGCATGAATTTAGGAGTTTGCATATTAGCAAAACAGCAAGGGGTTGCTGAGGCCAGTTTTGCTGTAAAAATATAAAAGAACAATATTGTATTATTAGGTTTCGCTACTCACAGAAAGTGCCTATCTAAAAACATTACAAGGACCCACCTTCCTAAGAGGCAAAGTATCTCTGGGGTCATTAAGATAACTCACCTTTACACATTTACAAAGCAGAGCTCTAAGTAAGTATACTAGATCCTCCAAAAATTCCAGATACTTTTTTCTGGCCCCATGGGTCATACTATATATAATATGCATATCTAGCCAGATCCAAATTATAAAAAAAAATGGGTAATGTCCAATTCACACTGAGTTTGACTACATGGGCAGTTCAGTCAAATTGCTGCCAAGTTGAACAGCACATTTGTAACTACCTGGGCAGGTTATGCCAGCAAAACTACCTGGGCATAAAGCCATCCTACCCAGCTCGAACCCGGGTAGCTGGCGGTGTGAACGGACCCTACCCGGGTCTCCATGCTTCGCTGATCGTTATTTGCTCGGGAAGAAGTGCCGTGGCAGGACGAGTTATAGACACAGGGAAGAGGGAACAGATGCACAGTCACAGCCTGTCCAGCACCCCCATCACACAATTTCTGGGTAGATGTGCAATGTGAATGGGGTTAGGGATTTCAGAGCCCTAGCAAACTAGTATTAATGTGCACCTCTTACTCTAGCAGGAAATGGCTATCCATAAAATGTAAAGCAATGGATAACAAAAGTATGGAAAGTAAAGTTTATAAGATAAGATAGTATCATCCAATACATGCATGTACAGATGTTCTAAAGTAGGTATGGATCTGGTTCATAGGATTTATTATGGTTTTGGGTCATAAAATTATTCTAACTCTAATGCTATTAAAGCTTGTCAACTAAATACTGTAAACTCCTCATCCAAACATTCTGCACAGGAAGATTACATATAATAATATTTAAGCACCTAAACAATACATGCGACACACACAACATACCCATAATACCATTTAAGCCCCTCAACCATACACGCTGTGCACCAAATATACCCTAAGTGCCATTAACCCTCAACTGTCTACACAGTGCACATCTACTGATAGAGCCATTAAAGCTCCTAGTACATATAACAGAGCTCCAATCGTCTGTTAAAACAATGTACATAGATATTTTCCAGTTCTACTGGAATACTTAAAATGATTAATAAAATGAAATTAACGGCTGGATATAGATTATGAAAATGATACAAAAGGGCATGATGATGATGATGATTTAAATTCGTTGTGAACTTTTCTAATGCCAACAAAAATGCAAAAATAACAAAATATTTCTATTGCGTACTGTTACATAGACACTTTATGATGCTGTATGAAATCCCGGAGCACGGAATAGGACACGCACAATTTAAACAGTGAAGAAATCATAAGGAAATGGACACATTGACAATCGAGCGAAGAAATGTGGCTTGTGAAAACATATAAACCATCATTTCAAATTGAAATGGATAAAAAAAAAAAAATCAGCATATTTTAATTTGGAAAATGTGGTCTTCATTAGACACGCATGCTGTCATTTTTTCAAACTGGCTTTCAATCTCAGTCGTAGATCTGGAGAAGTATGCAAACATTTCTTCAGCCTATAAATAATAAATTATCCTCACAAAAGCAAAAGGAAAAACAGGCGTAGGAATTTGGAGTCGAGAACAGCAGGAAAACCAAAAATGATATGTTTTTGACAGCCTATTATACCCACATTGCATATCAGAGGGAAGTGTTCCTTAAAGTATACAACTAATTATATGATATAATAACAAAAACTATGTCTTCCCCAGTGAGAGGAAATATTAAGGGGGAAATAAACATTTAAGATCTCAAAAACAACAATATTAAAATAATGATTAATAAAGTAATTAAGAATTGTTGGCTAAATCGATCTTAATCACCATCTTGAAAGGGTAGAGCGGAGGCTTTCTCTTCTGAGGGTGTGGATGTCATTAATTCTGGCTGTCAGTGATGCAGAGTTACCACAAACTATTGCTTACTATCGCTATAGCATTCAATGTGACCACTATGTTCTGCCTCCTGGTATAAGTGACTAATACATAAGGGCCAATTCAATCCCCGTTTTAGAAGCTGGTCGTGCGCTTTTGTCGTGCATCTATTACAGTAGGAATGTCTCAATGAGCTGCGAACTAAAAGTCGCACGTTTTCCTCCCTTACGCCGTTTGAGTACTTTGCGCAAAGAAGATTGAATCGGCTTAGAGACTATCAGAGCCTGATGAGAGCCAGGTGAGAAGCAACCCTAAATCTATCTCAGAACAGGGCACACGGGTATCAGGTTTCTACTATATAACATCATATAATTCACATTATTAAATGCAAATCTGTCAGAAGTTCAAGTTAATCAAATGTCTTTTGGAAAGAGAAGGAAATGAAAACTGACTAGTTTTATTTTTACACAATTTGTAAGAAGCTGGAAATGTCAATTCACAGAATTTTCTAGGACTATCACCTGTCATGCTGGTTTTTGCCACCGTCTCCCCGCTTCTGGTCCCAGGCAGCGCCTCCCTTTGCTGCCGGTGTTCCCCCTCAGGGACGTGCCTCTGCACATTCGTCACCATTGCAGCAGACACTCCACAGATTCCATCCAGCCGGGAACCATGGCCGCAGCCACATTGGATGAGATCAGGTGATCAGCACATGACCAGATTTGCATCATCAATTACCTGCAATCAGCTGCAGCCAATGATCACACCACAGCAGCTATACATTCCCTTCACTTCCAGCACTCCTTGCCTGTTCCTTGTTGTCACACTGCTAGTGTGGAAGCACCGGATCCTCATCTACTGGATTCAAGCTTGCAGTTATTCTCACCTGTCTACTCCTGGAGCACTATTGGTCCCAGCCACAAGTGCTCCCCTACTCATCCCTGCTGCACTACTGATGCCAGGAAGCTTTGCCATCAGCCTGTATCCCGTTCCTCCTCCTTATTGTAAGGAATTCCAGAAGCTTTATGGGCAGACTCATGGGGTTGTACTTTTTGGGACGGGTCCTCCGCAAGGCACTATTGCCAGGGAACCAGGTGGCTAAACGTGGCTTTCTTTTCTATGCTCTATCCCCTTCTCTAAGCCTAACCCTTTTCTTTCCCATGTTCAACCCTTCCCTTCCCTGCAGCCTAACCTTAACCTTCCCCTTCTCCGATCCATCCACTCCCCAGCATAACGCTAACCTTCTTCTCTGATCCATCCCCTCCCTGTAACCCAGTCATTCCCAAACTGTGTGCCTAGGATAACAGGTTTTTTATTACTTTCTCCTACACGGCATTGCAGGTTCAACACTAGATAGGGCCAACTTCTCAAAGTATGCACACCAATAAACATGAATCGTCCTTAATTTTATTGTACCTCACATTTAAAACATATTCCACAAAACCAGACTATACATAATTATAGACACCAACAGCTTATTCTATGGGGTGCCACGACACTCTCATTGGGGTGCCACAGAATGATTTTTCTGGTGAGGCGCCACGTTGCTAGTGTTACTTATAGGCACATTTTTATGTCTTGTATAGGAGCTACATGCAGTTTGATATCAACATGAAGTATTTCTGTCTTTAGCTAAATAGTTTTTACACTATTCACTAAACTTTTTCTGATCTGATCCACCCCCACCCTGCAGCTTAACCCTAATCTAACTTCTGATCCATCCCATCCCCGGAGCCTAACCCTAACTTTCCCCTTCTACAATCCTTCCCAAAAGCCTTACCCTAACATTTCCCTTGGTTCCCTCCCAGTAGCTTAATCCTAACCGTTCCTTTTCTGCGTTCCATCCCTTTCCTGTAACTTAAACCTAACGCTCCCTTTTTATGATCCATCCCCCTCCCTGCATAATATCACTTTTTTGGCGGGTAATGCCACATTCAGATTACCAGCTGCAGATCCATTCACACTGCACAGTGTTGACCTGAGGTTACCTGGTTGAACACTATGCATAGGCAGCCTGGGACCCCTATAGCCGGACCTTAGAAAGAGCTGGGGTTGCCATTAGGAATGAAAAAAGCTGGGGCTACATGAAGCCTAGCATTTTCATGAAAGTCCCATCTTTTACATGCAGTCTGAACGGGGTACGTCTTATCTTGTCATTTAATTATATTGCTTTTTTTCTGAATACAATATTAGATTTACATGGTACCTTATACAGTATATTACAGTAATTTTACAAAAACTCATTGCAAAATCTGTGATTTTGTTAAGTATAACAAGAAAAAAGCATCTACATTGCAGAACACTGTTATTTGTGTATATTATTCAATAGAATATATGTTTGGAATAATATTACAGTCTGGGAGTTTAACCTTGAAAAAAACAAAAAACAACCTATTCACCAAACCCTGAAAACTATCCTATAATCATATATAAAGCTTACTCTGGCTGTAAATCTTGTATTATCACATGAAAATATTAGGTACGAGTCTCCTACATATATTCCCCAATAGAGAAATTACTAGTTATGGGGAACGCTGTGCTGGTATCTATTATAGAGAATTGCAGGGTGCGTGTGATTGACACTACATAACACAACATATTGGGCAGCCTGAAAATAACATTATAAGTGAGGAAAGGAACCCTTTGTTCACTGCAGCCATTCATAGCTGGCAGAATAGAAAGCGTATTAGCAGATATCTCTTCACATGAAGATCATAGTTGTTTGTTATTTTTAGACTTTATGTTCAATTTTCTACCATGCAAAAATATTAATACTTCAGAGTGCTGGGTCTCTGATAAAACGGTTTATTACGTGATTATAGAACATTCTTACTAGTTTCCAACAAGGAAATAGAAGTTGTTTATCTATTTGTTTTAAAGTTGAGGGAACAGGAATAGGCTGGCCAGAGGCAGGGCCGAATAAAGAGTCATGTGGGCCTGGAGCTGAAAATGATGCAAGGCCCATTGGAGTGGCCAGTAATGCATGAGTGTGACCACTGTTGTGTGTGGTGGCCAATTGTAAGGTTCACTTCATCACACTGTGCCCGCCTTCATCACACTATGCCCGCCTTCATCACACTGATATCACTAGCTGCAGAGCTATGGGCCTTTTTGACAATGGAGGCCTGGGGCTGTACTCCCCATTATTAATTAGCCCCATTATTAATCTGGCCCTGGCCAGAGGTGCAGACTCTCTCAAAATTTCCAGGAGACTCACGAATTTGGGACAATCCCGGGAGATTAAGCAAATCTTACAGGACCTGGGTAGGGACAGTCATAGGCAAATGCAGGGGGGGGGGGGGGTTCTACGACCAGAACCAGAAACCCCCCTTAATGTTGCTGTAATATATGTGGGTTATATTAAGTATTAGGAGCTGGCACACTGTATAAAGTAAATTAAAGATCTGAGATGGCATTCTACAATGTGTGTGGTATATCAAGATATAGGAGTGACA
>JABWIB010004426.1:19874-36452 GCA_016617825.1 Platyplectrum ornatum
CTCCCTGATATTCAGGGAGAGTTGGCAACCATGATATGCAGCTAATTGCATTTTCCATTGCAGAGCTATATAATTCCTTTTGTACTGTTGATATCTTTAATAAAAACAAAATGTCCTATTATAAAACACTGAGTATAAATTGGTCCCCTTGCATACCCCCAGCTGAAACACTTCTCTGCTAGTTATCGTGTGTGCGAAAAAAATCAAAACATAGCACATTTTTTCTTGGCATAGCAGCTTAATTCACTTGTGCATTATTATAATGTGCAAGCAGGTGTAGCTTAGGCTGCAAATAAATGCTCATTGATGGTTTCTCAGCAGGGAAGCTAATGAGATTTCATTTTACTGAAACTTACCTAGGAAATTACTATCCAAAAACTCAAGCTTAAAAGGCTGGGAGCTCTTATCAGTACACCTGGCCAAACTCATTACTCTTACACAGAGATGAGCAAAGTTGTGCACAAAATGGGTTTTGTGGCAAAACAGGCCTTTCACAGTGACAAGAATTCAAGGCAGTATAACCTTTAAATGTTGCTATGCCACAGATTGTATATGTAATAAAGCATATATTTAATGTATAGCACTATTCTAAATACCCATGCAATGACTGGATCACTGGAGGTAATGGACCTGATTCAGGGATTCCGCAGGTCCCTTTCGTTCAGAGATTTCTCATTTCCACATGGTGGACTCGCAAGGGCATGGAGCCGATCTGTGCATGAGCAGATCGGCGAAACATCAGCCCCAATATCTGTCTGAAGTCGGGATCACACTGGGGACTGGATCCAGAATTTTTACATTTGGTTTGCGCATGCAGGGTCCGGTCTATTCAGCAGTATTTTAGCAGAAGCATGCACCTCTGGATGGGATACAGGCAAAAGAGCCATATGCACAGTGGCTGCAAATTCTACTGCTACAGTTTCAGCAATTTCCTACCATGTAAATGGGCTGGCAGAGTCACAGCTGATTGCAGCTCTGCTTTGAATTGCAGCCAGTGTTGGCTGGGGTACCTTGGGCCCACCAGAGGAAATCATTCTTGGGGCCCGCCCTCAGTTATAAAGAAATAATGCTAGGTCCTGGGGCCCAACGGAGGATTCTCCTGTTCTCTTGTGGGCCAGTTCGACACTGATCACAAGGATGCGTTCCATGCCCTTTTTCTCATTTACTTATGCACAGTTAGCACAGCTTAGCCCTGCTAATTGCTAGCTAAGGTTACACCATGTCCTGACATGGTTAAGCTGTGCTTAGAAGTGCAGAAGCGCAGAAGCATGCTGCGGCCTCCAGGACCTTTAATTCCTATGCCATGAAATAATACAACTTGCAACAACCTGTATTTCAAAGAATAATCATATTCTATTTAAATCACTGTGCAGATAAACACCAGTGCCTATACAGAATCTGATATTTAAAGTATGATAGTACTTGATTTATATTGAAAGATACAGTAGATATATATGAATATTATCTCATGTATCATTAAAACGTGTCTTCATAGAAATTTTGCAATTAAAACAAAATTGCCCCTTAGGGCATCCTAATTTTCTTTTTACTATCTACAAAATAATGGATGAATTAATGGGAAAATAATGTTTGTAGGGTAAGAAAATTTGGAAATTTGCCATTTACCCATATGACAAAGGCATATGTTTTCATTACAAAGTCTGTTGATCCATTTTTAATGTGCTGAGATTGCGAGAAGTGCAGACCCTCCCCTGGGACTTCAGACCCTTTAGAGTTAATTGTCTTACAACAGTAACAATATTTTATTCATTTATTCTAATGATTCATAACAGGGAACACAGAGTATCTGGTTATTAGGTAATTTCTTATTAAATTGGTCACTTTATTGCATTCCCCCTTTAATTGATCAAATTGATCGGCTTATTTACAGCATTTAGGCTTAACAAGGTTGAAGCATGTATGAGGATTATGTATATGAACAGAAGTATATGGCACTAATAATAATAGAGTGTGTTCAAAAGCACAGAAGAAAGAGAATATATATAACACATACTTAGATAATACATACAACAACAGATAATACTTAGATAATACATACAACGTGTACAATGAGGCTGTAGATGGAGATGATTGTCCAATTCTGCTGGATGTCCATGCGGATATGCTAGTGTAGCCAAAGAAATAGAAGAAGAGGGAGTTGCACACTGAACTCACTTCAGACTCTTCACTTGATGTGTTTCACTTGAAGGTTATAGCACATTGTCTATGGGAATGCCCTGAAATCCAAAGATTTTGGACTCCAGAATGGGTGATACGGGTATATATTGACCCCCTCTCCAAATGACATTGTTGTACACGATGAATGGCAGTGGTGGATTTCGTCTACCCCCCATATTATGCATTTTAAGGTTAAATCTGTTCTGTATGGAATGGTTGGAGGCCTCCTTACAAAAGGAGAGCTATGTTAAATCCTTTTTACTCCTATGAGAACGCAATGTTTCTACTTTATCTCCATACACTTTCAGATACATCAGTGTTTCCAGGCTGCCGATCCTTCTATCCCGATTGCTCTTTTTCTTAATGAAACAAGATTTTGTCTTGGTTATTGTACCTTTTTTGGGGTTAACATTCTAAATTGGTGACCCAGGAATCAGCAGTAGGCATAGCTCACCCTGGCCAGTATGTATGAGCCATTAAAATTCTGGTAGTACGGAGATTTGTGAAACCAAAATTGATTCCATGAAACAATATTACTGATGTGGCCATGTCTTTTTACCACCAAAGAACTGCAGTACATCTCTGTATAACTATAAATTACATAGTCAATAACGTAGTAGTCAATATGGCTGTCTCTCTGCCTGTGATGAACGTCATAAATGAAAATCTGGGTCTCAGATGATGCAGCCACAATGTGTAACATCATGTGTACTAGCCTTTGACGATTCAGGGCTGTTATCTACCTTATTTGTGACTCCCACTGTCCAAATACAGACAGAAGCTGATAAACAACTCTAATAATAATAAAATTATTATATGTATATAATATATAAGCTGCTACACTTGGTTGGGGTATATTTAGATGACTGGAGAAAGTCTGATGACTATTCCTTTAACCGTAGTAATAAAGAAAATGTTCAATTAAACTTGTTATTTAATTGCTTTTTCAATTAGTACAGCAATCCTGCAAGATCAAACTGTGGATTGATGATTTCTGGCATCTACTCTGAATGATGTTTTAGAATACTAAATAGATGAAAAAAGATAATGGCAGAAGATTGTGCGTCTAGGCTCCCAGGGGTGCCGCAATGCTTTCATTGGGGTGCTGCGGAACGTTTTTCCCAACGTGATGCCATGTTGCTAGTGTTACTTAGAAGCACAATTTTACGTCTTGCTTAGGAGCAACACAAGATTTTCTATCAACTTAAAGTATTTCGATATTTACCTAAATAGTTACTATTTAATAGTGATTATTTTGACTCAAACTTAGAAATTGGAAATTATTTTGTCTGGGGGGTACCATGATAAATGATAGTGACCCTAAGGGTGCCTCGACTGAGATTGTTTGGGAACCACTGGTATAGNCCATACTGATAGACCTGGANATCCAGTTCTTTACAGAAACCTGTCATTCCACTTTCTGGATTTTTACTGTATAAGCTTTTATAAAACTGTACTAATTGGTGATTATGCATATAGTTTATTATTGGCATAAAAATGTGAGTATAAGCACTACGGGGACCAGAGGAGAGAGGGAAAGGATTGCAGTTCTAATCTTGCGCCCACAAAACTCTGAACAGTCACTTGATGTTTGAAAAATAAGTTTGAAATCAGTCAAACCCAGGGTTGTCAACTTGGTCTCTCCCTCCCAGGTATAGCCGAAAGCCAAACATCTCTGTAAATAATATTTTATAATCAGAACATTTTGGAACAAACACATCAGTAACAAAAAAAAAGGAACATCCATGGGAATGCCACCTGCCATCCCCAATTTCCCTTATAAGCTTGCAGACAGAGCCCTCTTCCCCACCCATTCTGTCTGTATTCCTCCTTGTATGGTGCTGCGAATATTGTGTTTTGTGTACATATAAATAAGCATAAATAATAATAATTGATGTTACTAATTAAACAAAAGATTTAAATGGGTTTTAAAAACCGTTTCGATACATAGGAAACGGCAAAGACAGTGGTTGTACAAGCCGCAGCTTCTGCCCATACAGTTCCCAATGAAGGTAGCATTCTGCCCCTTTTCCCTGCATCCTATGCATGTTTGCAAGTTTCTACAAAAATACGCACTTCTGGACAGAACGTATCTTGTANGCGCCAAAAACTCTGGATCAGACCATTACTATACAAATATCTATATCAGCCCCAATCTATGCAGCAGAAGGGCAAACATTCAGAGTTGCATGTGGGTACATTATTTTACAAGCTTGTAAATTACCATCTGAATTAATATAACCTATTGTATGGGAGACCAAAGTCATATGAGTTTAAAAGAAATGATCATTCATCTGAGTAGTAAATGGTGTGAGATTAATTGATGTCAGAGGAAGGCCTTTATTGTTCGCAATCACTCCTATTTTCTCTATAAATGAAACGTGATAAATCCTGCTAAGGCAACAGGTAGTGTCTTAAGAAATAATAAAATAACTCAGCTTGACTCGTTCTGTGTTTGCACAGTGATATGCTCTGTGTGATTATTTTAATTTATTTTAAGAACAAGTGGTCAGCAGGCCATCAATTTCAACATTTTACTGATTACATTTTGCTACCGTTAAAAACTGACAGCCCCACGGGAGTTTATCTAAATACGTTTGATTCCTAATGCAGTGCATAAGTCGACTATTATTCTTGGTTGAAATAATCCCGCTTATTATCAAAGTTATAATTACATTTTTAAATGACACTTAATACATATAATATTTAGTGCCGAAGCATGAATATCAGAAAATCAGAATTCAGATACGAGATCCGCTTGAATAGAACACAGAGGAAATGGTGTATTTACAACACAAAGAGAGGAATGATTGAGAGAAAAGGCCTCACGTACAAAAAAACAAAAAACATAATAGTAAATGTGTTTCTGGAGGATTCTGGGTAAAAAAAGCAATTCTATGACTTGTATTAATGGCAGAACGGGAGTTATGTAAAGGTCACATAATGTTGTTATTACTGTCTTTTAGCCTTTATGGCACAATAAAAGGTTCATAGCAAAGTGAACAGAATACAATTAGCAAAAACAGAAGGAAGAAAAAACTAATGCTTGTCAGAAACAGGAGCAACAAAGGATGCATGCTATAATGAAAATCGTGTGGTAGAGAAAGCAAACATACATATACAGGGTTGGCAACTTTTGGTTTCTTGCATCTGGGAGAAACAAAAAGCCTACAACATGGCATTGTCGTGGTGTCATTTATGCAAATGATGGAAGAAGCCCCACCTCCAATACAGTAAATGCATGCCTTACTATGGGTGAGTGGACTCGGTCCTGCCCTCCATAGTAACGATCAGGACTGAAGGCAGGGCTCCAAATGGAGGTGCATATAGGGGTATGCCATACCGTCACTTCTTCCATGGTTTACATTTTAAAATCAATAACTCGCCAATAATTTCTATTACTTTCTATTTTACAATACCGCCACTTCCAACCACGGTTCACATAATTAAGAAAAGTTTCACCTGAGAAGACATTACATTATTACAATGATTAATCAGCTGT
Organism: Platyplectrum ornatum; assembly: GCA_016617825.1. Classification (NCBI taxonomy): domain Eukaryota; kingdom Metazoa; phylum Chordata; class Amphibia; order Anura; family Limnodynastidae; genus Platyplectrum; species Platyplectrum ornatum. The sequence continues at coordinate 25,555 of JABWIB010004426.1, forward strand.
CCTTTGTATTTCAGGTCATTTACAGGTAAATTGCCTTTTGTTTACACACTACACATGGCCAAACCTGGACACATGCATCAGATGTATAAATCTGCTCATCTTACGTCACTGTGAGCATGTGGAATTCACATTGGTGCTGCAGGATCAGTCTACACAGTCTCTAAAGTGTAAAGTATGGACTGGCTTGAGGACTAGTCATACCCTTGCGTCTGGAGCTGTATGTGTAGGGCTTAAGGTATGTGCTGGGCAATATCCCATCCATGTGAGGATTTTGCATTAAGATTTTGCGAGCAGAACCTAGGAACACTTTGCTGTATGGAAATATGCTATTGGACACAATTGATTCTGAAAACTGGCTTTATCTTGTCCACAAAATATTTTCAGTACATTTACCATATATTATCCTATCCTCGTGACTGTACTGGAACATTCCAGAAACTGCATAACAGACAAAAAAATGATAGGGCCAGTTTTGTTACACATTAATATTCCATACAATATATGTGGATGCTGCAGAATACCCATTGTATGACGCAGATTGGCTAAGATGATCTAAGCCTGAGGCACAAATATTTAGGAGTCTTCATAGCACTTCAAAAATATAAATGCCTAAAAAAACACCCAAAGTAGGTCATACATTACTGATGCAGCATTAAGAACAGTTCGATTTAGCAAGCTGGCAAAATCCCGAATTAAAATAAATCTATTTATACCAGCTTTCTTGAGGAACCAGAAAAACACATATTCTTCACAGCAAAATACGTTTTCATAAATAAAGGAAGCGTTTTTGCATTGAGAGTTGAGGTTTTTCGCTGCATGTGTAAAGCGGCTTAAGTTTAGAAAAAGACCAGTGGAGAGGTCTCACTCTTAGGTTTATTAACTATGTTGTGATATTAGCTTTATAAGCTTTTAAGCTTTGGATTTTAGAGATGCAGACAGCAATAGAGAGCGAGTTTCATTTACTTCATGTTTCTACTTAGTCAACCTGACCTAATTTTCCTCTTCGAGATCCGGTATGCTATATTCAGGACACTATGGATATCAAGGATTAGCTCATCAAGGATACATCCAAGCATATTTTGGGCTGGCAAAAGGAAGAGGCCATCTTTTATACAGAATGTCATAAGGAAGTCCCAAAGACAGTATTACCCTTCCCTTGTAGACACAGCACTTCTGAACCAACCCTACCTGAACTATAGGTCCAGCCCTTACAATTTAAATGCCTCCTCCATTCAGACAGCATGTACGTCGTGCTGAAGTACACATACTAAGAATTCAGACTCGATCTTGACCATAGCGCGCTAATCACTCTGGGCCAGATCCAGACTTACGTGCTATTGAACTTACGAGCAAATGGTCAAAACCATGTTGAATGTCAGGAGAGGTAAAATTAATGTTACTCTTTGCATGCAGGGAGCATACTGTTACACCAGCGTTACTGTTACACTATTATTAGACTTGGGCTGGAAACATCATCTCTCAACTCAACTGATGAAATTCACTTCGCCTGAAATTCAACATGGTTTTGTCCACTCTTGAGTAGGTCAATAGTACATTGAATTTTGTCATATGATTTTATGTGGAAGAGAAGGTGGCAACAGAAGCAGTGTGGGGTCATAGGTCCTTTCCTAAATAAACTTACCATACCATAAGAACCAGGCACCTAAATAATGGTAGTCATTCACAATGGGGTGTCCACATTCGGATTCAGCTGCTAGTGTCAAGATCTGGTCTCCATTTTGAAACAGGAAGTGTTGCAGCAGCCATCTTGGTTTTGGGCACTTAATCAAAACGTCCCTAACTCCTCCCAAACTGCTGCTGCTGGAAACCATCACGTGTCACCTAACAGTATTTCACTGACTTCCTTGCTGCCCAACGGCTCTGGGACCCAGTCACTGACCCAGGGGTAACCTGCTGCTCATTGCACCCCAACCTGTTACTCTAGGAACTGCATGCTCCTTCTACTGCTATAACAACTATGAGTAAAGCCATCATCCAGCCGGCTCATTTGTTGTACCAGAGGGCAGCCGATACCTCATCCCACAACTCGGATTCAGTTTCCTCGCTGCCTGTGACAGCTAGGAGTGGCTCCCAATTTGAACTAATCACTAGTTTAACTACGACCACACTTAACTAAAACAAATGCTGAGAAACTGACCCCCACTGAAGCTGCCGTATTTTTGCTGACAGTGAGATGTCTGATTAACTCTAACTATAAACCTAACCCCAAATACAACCTCACCCTAACCCATACATCTCAACATGTGGGTTTGCCAAGAGCGGGATACATTACGCCCCGCCCCTGGTCCACCCAAGCCCCGCCTGTTTGTAATGACATTTACCTCTCTTGTAACTTTATGCTCATAGATCAATAGTAAGTGGATCCTGTCCTATGTTCATAAGCTGTGTAAATAGACTGTGGTAGAAGTGTCTGGATCCAGCCCTATAACATTAAGGACATAGATGTATGTAGCATGTCAAGATTCTAAAGTTGTGGAACATTCAAAATCAAAGGATTCTCTATAATTAAGCAAATATCTCAGGTACATTATCCTGGCAAAAGAAATTCATGCTAAACATTTCAAATTCTTCTCTCAGAGGGCCAGATTCTGATTTATACTGTATAAACTGAGGTTGTTTTCAAATGTCAATATCTTTCTATAATAACTGTTACAAACACATTATCTGTCTATCCATCCATCAACAAAGTGTCGAAAGGATCTCGTCTTAATGATGTGATTACATAAAGTAGAGGTAACCATTTACATCACGCCGAATGTTAGATGCACAATAATTGTATATTCACTGATGTTTGGCCACAGTCTTTAAATGTTGATATACCCTGGAGGAACCATATGGTGTCTGGGAATACAAACTTATTTGAGTCTCTCATTTTCCATAAGTCTCTGCCAGGGGCCATATTGTCTCTCAGAAAATCATGATCTCAACCATTAAATAATTAATGATTCTTACAATATCATTTGGTACTTAGCTGCACCGTTTATCTATGAGATAGTGTGTTATACAAACTGAATTTTGTGGCATGGATTGACTTTTACAAAGATCAGTTACTAAAATGCAAACTAATGGTTCACCAGTGGCCTTGTTTTCATAATGGCGTATGACTATGGCTGGAAATAGGGGCCACTTCAGTCCCAGGTACAATATTTAGTTGTCCAGCCACCAAAACTCTGTGAGAAAAACCCCTGTAACCCAGGACATGACCATTCACTAGATCATACTGGTTACTTTCATTTACCTCCTCTCATGGAGCCCAACTACTCCAAGCAAAAGCTTTAATTGTCTAATGTGGCACTGCTAGTACAATATTAGAGCCTAGCTCAAGGGATTTGATTCCGATGCATACCTGACATATGGCCTTTAAATTGTGACATCTTGTCAAGGGATCACTGGGAGAGAGAACTAAACCTGGACAGGTGGACAGGATCTAGTATATGCAGGGCTAACAGAATTAACACAATAAGGCACTGTATTGGGAGCAGTGAAAATAGACTCCAATGTCAAAATATGCAAATTCCAGTTCCCATAATATGGAGAACCCTGTGTCAGCACTCAATCATTAAAAAATATATGGTCAATATTCAACAAAAATTTTTATATAGCAGCATAGTTAATAGATAAGAGTCCATATCCAGTTCCATATTAAGTGCTTAATGAAAAAAGTGCATAGTGAAAAAAGTGCAATACTCAAAAGGTGTTTAGAGGCAGCAAACAGGTTTTATATCACAGACTGCGTTACAAAGCATCAATAAAAATATAAATAGTCCAGGCCAAGAGAGCATAAAAAACGCCATTCAAAGTCTCTAATTCCATATTATACTTGCTGCTCCCGAAGGCCCATGGATATCAGCATGTCTATTATAGCATGTTCAGTGTTATGAGTGCCGTAGCCGACAGCTGTTTCGGTCCTTGAACCTACGGACCATCCTAGGCCAGGGAATCGATTTACCAACCCATCTCCAAGTTTCTGGACTATTTCCTTCAATCCATCCTGACAAAATATCCAAATTGGCAACATTTAAGAAATAAGCTGACGACATCCCCAATGACAAAGGCATTGAAGCAACGGGACTTATAATGAACCATAGTACTCAATATGAGGGACCTCTCAAATCATTAATGCTACAACTGTTACTTCAATTTTTATCTGGTAACTACTTCCTTTTTCGACAGAAAGATATACGTACAAAAAAGACAATGTTCCATGGGCTCAAACGTGGCCCCCACCTACACAAATGCGTATATATTCTGGATAAAATGTAATTTTTTACTCGATACATCGATGATATCCTGTTGTTTTGGGGAGGCACAAAGGGACAATTTGAGAACAGTATGTTAGAAATAAACCAGATGGATGACACTTTACAAACAAATTTACATAAGAATAAGCTTGGACCAAATCCACTTTTTGGACGTTTTAAACACCAAAAGGAACCAACAACTAACTACTACAATGTATACATCCCAGCTCAGCAATCAAAGGCCTTCCCTATTCACAACTACTCAGAGTAAAATGAATCATCAGCGATCCTCTAGTAGGCGAACAACAAATGAGAGTAATGATGAGGAAATTCCAAGAAAGAGGTTACAAGAAAATAATGTTAGAAGAAGCAAAGTTAAAAGTAGAGGAAGTCCCAAGGTCACAACTCATCCTTAAAATTTTTAAGCCTCAAGCGGATAAAATCCCATGGATAACACAATACAATCATATGAGTTTTTTTTGTTAAGAGAGCTTCTAGCCGGTAATCACCACAAACCCCAATTTACCAAAATTTTAAAGTAGAACCTTATTACATGGATATTCCAGATCAAAAAACCTTAAAGATATCTTATGTAAAATATGGTATCTAGTCAACGTGAACCAGTAAAGTCCAACTTTCTGACAGCCAAACCTGGCTGTTATAGATGTAAAAGCTGTACAACTTGTGCCTCATTAATGACTGGACCTACTTTCACACATCCGGACACCCACAGAAGCTACAAGATTAATTACAAACTCACTTGTTTAAGTAAGTATGTTATATACGTGCTCCAATGTCCTTGCAGAAAACTATATGTTGGCAAGACAATCTGAACATTACGAGAGAGGATTGCCATTCATTCATTCATTTATAATGACGTTTATAGAATTCAGCCACCATCCTAGTGACCATTACCCATTTCCTGTTGCATTTTGATTACCTTAAAGACACAGCAGAGTTGGCAGCATAGAGCCCCCTGATTAGCTGTTCCCTAGATGACCTCCTATCCTATGCCTATGGCCACCTATACCCATACATTATTGTTAAATTTCTAGTTCTCTTCAGACAAAAGAGTTGCAGCTCGGTGGCTCAGTGACAAAGATTCATAGAATTATGGAGGTCTAAATGGACACACATAGATAGGGGCCTATAAATATCATGTAAGGGAATAACACAGCCCCTCTGCTCAAAGTGTCTTTATGTGTGAATGAGATGAAACGTGATAAATGTGATTTGGTAGTGTAGCGGAAATATGGCAACATTTACTAGTGAAATCTCGGTATGTTCTAAGTCTACGGCCTAAATTTATTTAGCAGGGAGATTGCAGGGAGATTAAAAAGTAGGGAGATCGCCTATAGCAACCAATCAGATTCGAGCTCACATTCTCCAGTATGTAAAATTAAACTTAAAAGCTTGAATCTGTTGCTATGGGCAACATCCCTACTTTTCAATCTCTCTGCAATCTCCTTTCTTAGTAAATATGGTTCTAGGGGACTACATTGCCTATGTCATTCCATTGTGTTAGCATTTCATATGGCAAATGCAATACAAAGATTATGGAATCACTTTTTAAGCATTTTGTACATATAATTTTTTTCAGTTTTAGTGACTTTGCATTGTAACTGAAGAGCTCACACTAATCATTTCCATTACACATCGCAGTTTATTTCCCTGCATTATACAGTGTACAGTATATGGTCATGTTGCTGCATTTAGCTTGGCTGCTCTGTGCTGGCATGGTACAGTTTTTGCTGATACGGATTAGCATTTCAAAGTAGCCATCCACCTGTTTTACCTTTACTCCCAAACTCTGAATCAGCCTCTAATAGCTCTTTTCCACCAAAAATCCAGATTCAGACCTGGGTTTTTACCCTGCATTTTTCCCAGGTCAAAAAAGACCCCTTTTCCACTTCAGTGTGAACTTAAACCTGTGTCTATACTTGCAGCATTAAATAATAGTCGACCCTGACAGATTATTTTACCTAACGTGATATACACCAGAACAGGAAATCTAGTGCTATAAGGGAAGCAAGTCAAAGAAAAGCTATTTTGTACCTATTTTTAAGACAACCATTCCCAGGTGGAAACATTACTGTAACTGGAGGGGAAGCTACATTGAACTTGTTACAATATAATAGAACAAGTATTATATCTAATGTACAGGTGAAGGTGCACTTAGGGAATAGTGATCACAGCAGGGTAACATTTAACTTGAACTTCAATAAAACGTTTTGTGAGGTTGCTACAGAGACTGAAAATTGAATTTGAAGAGAAATGACTAATCAGCTCAAACACGAAAACCTGTGTGCTGGGAAAGTGGACTCCTACAAACACAGAACAAGGGGCTGATACAGAGTTATATGTAGTTGCACACAAAATGAACACAAAGTAGATCTATTTATAGACATTTACAAATCTATTTACTCAACATAGGTGCTCTCCGTTTATATTTTTCATACCCTTTACCAGGGCTCGAAGTGGGGATAGTAAGGTGGCGGTATGGCGCTAAGTCCCCTCCAGACCCGCAATTTTTAAAAAAACGAGTTCCCCCCTCCAGTGCTGAGGAGGCGGAGCTTAGAAAAGTGGGCGTGGCTTAGCGGGAGAAGTGCCGGTATACCATACCGGCACATATACCAGCCCACTTCGAGCCCTGATCTGTACTAGTGTGAATTCATGATAATTAACTGCAGGGCCCCCATCAGGGGACAAAGCTGGGACTACTGTCCTGGGCCCGGAGAGAGCCAGGGGCCCTGCACTACTCAGTCCTCACTACTGTCACTAGTGTGCAGCAGCAGCAGAGGTAATAAACACAGAAAGCGTTCCATCTGCTGTCACTGATAACATGACATGGGGGTTACGGACCCCACTATTTCTGATGGTGGTCCTACTTACCTGTAGAACATCACAACCAACAGTAAAGACATTGGTAGATGCTTGTTTAGTGCAGTAAATGGCTGTACAGGGTGCCTGGACAGGTTGTTTGGTTTTGTCCATAGCACATACTGGCAGAGGGCAAGCTCAAGCTGTAAGCTGCTGGGAATTCACTTATGAACATTGCTCAGCTGTGTTTTAGAGGGCTGTCTGTAAAGAACATGCCAGCCACTGACATTGCCCCTCTTCCCAAATGGCATACTCCATTGGTTCAAGGTGAGTTCCCTCCACCAGACATAGTAGCAGCTGAACCATCTGAATAATATTCATTTATCAATTTAAAAATGTAATTTGTCTCTATTTCAACACGCTGTTTATTTTGAATTTCTCATAAATGAAAGGGTAAGAATCCTGAAATAACTTGACTTGGCATTGATTATCATGTCACTCTCTACTCCAACAAAACTCCTCGGCTCTTCCAATGACACGTCATTCGTCTCACAAGACCGGACATCGGTAACACTATTGCCCTTTTCACTACATAGGTCTCCTTTATTCGTCTTCCAGAGACACCATAGACCCTTCTCTGAGGTTAGTAACGCTATATGGAGAGGGAATATAGAGGAGAGGGTTAGAAGTAGGCAACAGGAAAGGGAAGAAGCATAGAAGGGGGAGATAAGGGTTATGTTACAGATCGAAGCAAAACTTTTATTTGGGGATCCGTTTAGAATCAACTAGCTGTCTGCATTCAGGTTCTATCAATGGAAAAGATCCTAACTTACGTACTTACAAACATAGGAACGGAAAGTTATGTGTGGGCAAAACCATGTTGAATTGCAGGGGAGGTAAATTTATTTGCAAACAGTAGTAGAGTTGAAAGATTATGTTTTCTAGCCCAAGTGTAATAACAGTGTAACAGTAACGCTGGTCAGTATCTGTGCAAAATACAAAAATAAAGTATCATCCCTGCATGCAAACACTGACATTCATTTTACCCTTCTGCAATTCATCATGGTTTTACCCACTGGTAACCTCACACTTGTAAGTTCCTAATCTGGATCTAGTCCAATAAGCCTAACGTTATCATGATTAAGTTCCCAGTTAGGAATTGAGTATAAGTCAGCTTTTCCACAATTACACAGATCAAACTGTGGGCAATTTGCATTTGGGAAGCACTAAGACGTTTTCTCAGCATCAACACTCGCTATACCTTTTCAATGGAGGGTCCATGTTTTAACCACATGTGTATGTGGCTACAATCTACAGAACAAGCAAAGCCATATATTTATTAAACGTGTGGTTCACTTTGAGAATTGAATTAATAAATCGCCCAGGTTTCACTGTATAAATGCTTTTCTTATGGAAATTTTCATTCGAGCTGCTAAAACATGTTCTTCATGGGGCACAGCAAGATGTGCTCTGTCAGCGCTTTCCTATCTAGCGAACCTTGTATTCTGTATGTAATGCCAACACCTTCGCCTCTGTTATTTTTTACTACATATTTCCTTTTTGTATTCAATGAATGGTGCTGTTTTATCTTTGTGAATGGTAGAAGCCGCTACCAAAGCTGAATGCTTCATGAACAGCACATGTATTAGATATGACACAATGATAATGGGAAGGAAATGACTAAAATTGAATTTTCTAGCACAAAAGGGAGCAATCCGTTTCCTACAAGGGAAATGTTTTCATGTGTCAGCTGACTCAGCGACTCCTCATTTATGAATTTCATGAAAGATTTAGCAGCAAAAGTGGAACGAAATACAGGTGGGTTTCGGAGGGTGAACGTGGTTACAGAGATGAATTGATCCATCAGGAGAAATGTGTGAAGACATGGGTAATGTACTCATCATTCAATTTATTTTTCAATGAACTACATTTCAAACATTGTTTTTGGAAAATGACTATTGCATTGCATTGGCCAAGGCAATTAATGGACACACTCTTCATGCATAATTCACTCATGATGCTGTAAAATGTATGTGTTCCCGCCATGATTATGTAGCGAGTTACCCTGGTGTTTTTATAGGATTTACACATATAATAACAAGCTAGGTCCATGCTCTGGGTCTATGACAGTACATAGTAATTGCAAATTTGCTCAGAATCAAGCTCAAACAAATGTGAAATATTCTGACTTCCATTCTCATGCTCAGTTGTCAGTTCCGCTTATTACGAGCTCGCTTTCTCTTACCGCCAGTCGTGGGTTGCGGTAATTTGGGTTTGCTTTTTCAGTGGATCCATTCCAGCAATAAAAAAAAATTCAACATAGGTAAAATGCGAGCTGCAGGGCGAGGGATTAGAATGTAGTGTGAATGGTGTTGAATAAAGGCTGAAGAGAGTGTTAGTGTGGTGTTAATATGAGTTTACTGTGTATGTTTTGGGGTATCTTGAAGTAGTGTAAAGGAAATGGATGTGGCTCACTGGCCCAAATGGCCGTATTTTAACAGGGTAGTTTTCAGCTATCAAGCGAACAGGCATCCAGGACAAAAAGAAGACATCCTGACAGATAGGAATCCCGACTGAACCTACTCACCATAAACCTCTCCTCTCCTGATATTATTATTATCCCAACCTTTAGTCCTCTCCTTTCCCCTCAGCCTAGTCCCAACCCTCCTCTTCATCGATCCATACCCTCCCCGCAGCCTAACCCTAACGTCCAATCCATAAACTTCTTCAGCCTAACCCTAACATTCCCCTTCTCCCATTCATATTCTTCCTGTAGTTTAACCCCAACTATCTCCAATCCATCCACTTCCCGCAGCTTAACACTAACCAACAAATCCATACCCTTCCCGAAGCTTAACCCTAACCTTCTTCGATCCATACAATTCCCGCAACATAACCCTAAACTTCCATTTCTCCTATTCACCCCGCAGCCTAACCCTAGCCTCTAATCCAGTGGTCCCCAAACTTTCTCAGACGAGGCACCCTTACTGTCAACATCATTTTTCAAGGCACCCCCTAAGACAAAAAATTCAAATTTTTTAGGTATTTGAGTCAAAATAATATTTAGGAAAAGACAGAAAAACTTCAGGTTGACATCAAATCTAGTTGGGAACCACTGCTCTAATCTATACCTTCCCTGCAGCCTAACCCTAACCTTCTCCTATCCATACCCTTACCACAGTCTAATCCTAACCTCCCCTTTCTTCTAAGTGTTCCTTACCTGAAGCCTAACCAAGGGCCGGTGCTACCATTAGGTGTTCTTAGGTGATTTCTTAGAGCGATGAGTCCAGGGGGCGCAAAAGAATCTCCAATTATATGCCTGCCGGAGGATGCTAGGTCTCGCTTAGGGTGCCAAGAGACCTAGCACTGGCCCTGGTCTAACCTTATCCTTTTCTTTCTATGCCCTATTCATTCCCTTTATATTCACACTTGTCTCCGTCATGTGATGCTGTGTGACAAAATGGAGACTGCTCAAATCAGTTTCTAAGTTAATAGATACAGATGCTTGAAAGGAATTGTCAAGATTTATTGGAACACAATTTTCTTTGGTCACAATTCAAGGACATGGGCCTAAATTTACTAAGCAGGGTGTTTTAAAAAATGGGGATGTTAAGGTGGCCTCCACAGATTTTTTTGCCAAAACCCAAAAAATGCTAAATCATGCACTTAGGACACAATAACCCTAATTTTCAATACACCATTAATGGCATTACATTACAAAACACTGANGAGGAAAGGGATTTAGGGGTCACCATTTCATGTGACTTAAAGGTAGCTGGGCAATGTAACAAAGCAATGAGAAAGGCGAGTCAGATG
>JABWIB010004427.1:11765-27537 GCA_016617825.1 Platyplectrum ornatum
ACAAGTAACAGTACAGGAACAAGGACAGCAGGACACACAAGTAACAGTACAGAGGATCAATCCAGGGAAGGAACAAGGACAGCAGGACACATAAGAAATAGTACAGAGAACTGAGGAGACAACAAAACATATAAAAAAAAAAAAAAAGCTATGGAGCAAATGACTGCTTAGCAAACCAGACTGTGTAACCTGTAGCTTGGTTCTGAGCTAGCAGTTCTTAACAGAGGCTACTTGCATAAACATCCCCATCATCAATTGTCTGGTAACCAGGGTACGTCTGAAAAGACATGAGGGGATGGGGGGGGGGGGGATGTAAGATATGTTATAATAACCCTAATTTACATGCCATCATGATCAGTGTAAAAAATACATTGACTTCTGTTTACTTTATTTGTAAACAATTCTATAAAACCATTTTTTATAAAACCTTTTAATGATTCAATAAAGGAAAGTTTCAATTTGCTTTATTACACATAAACTAAATCAACCTAAAGGCTGTTCAGAAAGTGTTTTACTACTTGCAAGTGCTAAGTTTTTACTATCCATAGTCACTGAGCCTCTTTATGTATTCCAGATGCTTTGGAGAAGATGTCTGCATCACCATTCCAGACATTGAAGCATATGTGGTAGTTCTCCAGGCTAATGAACCCAAGATCACAGTCACTGGAATGGATCACTTTGCTCGTCCAGCATCTGAATTTGAGAATGCAAACGGTGTGATTTTGCTTCCAGATATCAGAATCATCAGCACAGTGACTAAAATGGAAAAACGCTTGGAAAAAGGCCCTGGCAAAAGTAAGTCTGCTTTATTTCACATTCTTTATTCTTTTAGAAAAAAAAAACATTTAAAATGACATAACCCAATGATATACTTCAGCAGCAACTCTAATATTATTATTATTATTATTAATATATATATTGTGACACAAAGGGACAATAATTTTCTTTTAAAACAGGGAAGAGGGTTAAAGGGAGTTGGCAGTGAATTGCTAGAAAAGCTTAGGTAGAGATGGAGGAATAGAGGAGAGATACCAACAAAAGAATGTGGGGACTGTGGGGATGTTGCCCATAGCAACCAATCAGATTCAAGCTCTCTAATTTTACATGGATATAATATTTAAACAAATTAAGAGTGCTGTGTATGCACCGGATGGTGCTAAATCTCTCTAATTTTACATACTGGAGAATGTGAGTTTAACTCTGATGGTTGCTATGGGCTACATCCCACACTTTTAAATCTCCCTGCTTTGTAAATTTGGGCCAGGAAGTCAGGAGAAGGCTTTGCTAAGAGCAGAAGCAGAGAGAATTCCCACATTCATGAGATCGGCTAGGGTAAAATCATATTCTGTCTAGCAGTTAGTACATTAATTAATTATTTGAATTGGTGCTGCCAAAACTCCCAAAGACAGTACATATTCAAAACACTAGAGCAAGCGGGAGTTGTAAAGTGGTGCACACTTGGCCAAGGAGAAGCAGAGATGTAAGAGGTGAAGTGAATTGAAAGTACTCATGTCTGGATTGGTGAATTTATACTGTAATTAATGATGTCTGAATTGAGGAAACACATATATTGTAATACATAAAACAGAAACAATTGAGTAAATAATCCATATGGTGTCATATACAGCACTAAGCCTTCTTCTACACAATATTTCAGAAGTGGTAATAGCAGAAATCATGATAATAGAGAGCTGACTGACCCTTATTACGTTCTTTCTGTCCAGCTGTAAGACACTTAAATAGCAATAATTAGTGATTATGCACATAGGTATCATTATCAAATATCAGTATCACTTAAAAGTATTCATATATTTTATGTGTAGTCTTAATATTTCACCAGTATATCTGATGAGGATACAAAATATGCATGCATATAAAATCATCTCACAGATTGTTACAGTATAAAGAAACTGTTATCTAACTTTCTGTATATTCAAAAAAGAATCAGAAAGTTGGGTCAGTGACAATGGGCCAGATTCAGCTTTTCACTCTCATGCGTTACACTCTCATGGGCAAAACCATGTTGAATTGCAGGGGAGGTAAATTTAACTAGTTGCAATCAGCATAACAAGTGACAGCTGATGTTTCCTAGTCCTAGTCTAACAACAGTGTAACAGTAATGCTGATCAGTATCTGTGTGCAAAAAATGCAAAAATAAAGCATTTTTCCTGCATGCAAACACTGACATTCATTTTACCCCCCTGCAATTCAACATGGTTTTACCCATGAGAGTGTAAATCATGAGTGTAAGTCATGAGAGTGAAAAGCTGAATCCAGCCCAAAGTGAGACTGATATTTATACATATGTGTATAGTTTCTGCATTTTTGGTGTTATATAGTCAAAGAAAACTTTAGCTTCTTTGCTTATCTCCATTAGGATAATAGACTGGATCTAGACTAAGAAGACTTAGTAGAAAAGGTTTTTCTAATCGGTAAGATACAGATCTGGATCAAGACTACAATACAGTTATTTAGTCAGACACAGAGCATTACAGTGGCTCATGGCATCCTATATTCAATGTATGTTATCTTTGTATTTATTTGATATGCTGCCTTGTGTTCACAGGTGTAAGTCCAGTGGTAGTAGAGGAAACTTTACATCGTTTGGATTTCTGTGACATTTTGGTGACTGGAGATGAGTTAAACACCAAACAGGAATCTCTGGAGTTGGACCGCAGTTTTCTGCAAGGCAAAAATCTTGATGCTACCAATTCAACAAAAGGCTGTTCAATCTATGGTATGTATTAATCATACTGTTATACTCATGGCTCGATGTGGGGGTATATAGGGGGCTATGTTACCACTCATCTAATTAAAAAAACTATCAATCTCCATTCACCTCTATTATTTTCTATGTCTATGACCACTGGTTCTATCTATCTATCTATCTATCTATCTATCTATCTATCTATCTATCTATCTATCTATCGTATTTTGATTAACAGTTTGCTGATTGACTGAATAGGGCTTATGATAGAAACCAATGCTTAAACATCTGTTACAATTTTATAGTTGAAGGAGGGATCTTTAAATCAGGATTCTTTATCTATAAATGTGATACAGATAGGATCAACTTGGCCTACATAATGGTTGTATTTTGGGGGTTTTGTAACATTGGGAAATAGCACTTCTCATGAAGAGAAAGAAAATAGTAGATGTTTCTATAATTAAGGGCTGAATTGGGTGCAGATATTTTTCCTGCATAGAGACGAAATAGCACCGGTGTGACTAAGAGGTGTTTCTTTAAAAGAACCTGTGAGGGTTTTATACTGTCTACTAATTAGCTCTATAACAAAAGGTAGTTTACACTTCTTCAAAGGTTCACACTTCTGTATTCTTCTTATTTAACCTTTACGAACCTTTAAGAAACTGGTTGAATTTCCAACTGTATAAAAGTCTGTATTTATTGTGCATTATTTCAAATTTTGTCCTTTTTAAGGTGTGGATACCATGAAAAACTATGAAGATGTCTTAAGGCAAGTGCGCTACCGACACTGGGATTCAGCTGCTATATTTGGCCGGAAGTTCAAAGTAAAGTGCTCTGAATTAAATGGACGTTACACAAGTAATGAATTTAATCTTGAGGTAAGTTAAAGCAAGCCAAGAGAGACATCCAGGTCCTAATGATCCATCCTATTAACTCTTGATTAAGTACAGTTTATTAAAAACAAATTGTTTTGTATTTGTTTATGACATTATCTAAGCATAGAATTGGCATTCTATATAGTGGCCCAACTGCATCCACGCATGACCCATAGCCTACCCTGAAGTGTGGATGGTATGTTCAGCATTTGACTTAAAAGACACAAAAATAGGAGAAATCTCATCCAACCACACAGAATAGAAGAGGGGAAATGTCTGGGTCCAGTCCTGGCACATAGCTATTTTTTGGGCCCCCTTGTCCCCCCTCTTCTGATGCCTATGAGTACAACTAATATATGTTTGCCACATTTTACCATAACTGATAGTTACACTGCGATATTGTAAACCCTAAATGACCAAATTCCTGTACTATTAAAATCTTTGCCTCTGGTGTTGAGGATGTGCAAATAATGTTTGTAATACAGTTAATTCTATAACGTTAATGCTATCAAAGTATAAAATATTTTCTCCTGTCTCCTCATGTAGGTCAACATTTTGCATAATTCCAATTATATGGAGCATGTAAACCATATGGTAATCCAGCCGCAGTTTATGCCATCTCTCCAGCAACCAAACACTGAACAGCTAGGGCACGAGAGTCGCGGTATGTAAAACACACATCTGTTAATGATTTCATGCATCTGCAGAGTCTACCCAGATCTAATTTAAGGTGTTATCACATACTGTACATTCATCACAGCTTAATATAGCAACATTCGGTGATGTATCCTTTATTCCTGATATCAGAAGTATATAATAATGGCAATAATAAGCAAAAGTAAATAATAGTGGCAATAATAAAACACAACAGCTGTCATATTGCAATGCTGACCTAGGAATTTTTTGGTATTTTAGTGAGATTGTCAACATTGCATAGACTGAACCAAGGTTGATCATTGAGAAAAATTGCCATATGAGCTGTGATTGGGTTTCTTCAGTGATTGTCTGGTGAACAAGAATTACATTGTTTACACTGCCAATCAACTATTCAGTGAACTAACCAGGTTTGAAAAACATGGGTAGGCACTGTTTATACTGAAGGCGTCTTGAGAATAAGCCTTCTTTATTCCTAGATGTCATCATATAATGCTGGGTATATATGGTGGTTGTGAATTTTGCTACAATGTGTTTATAATTAGGAGATGTTTAAAATTAGGAAAAAAGTTGCAAAATGACAAATTGATGGTCAATTGTTAAAGAGAATGAAGTCAGAGGGATGGAGAAGAGGTAACAGGAGAGCAAAGGCTTTGCTTCTGGGATCTGCCATGCTGAAAGTGAGACAAAAGTCAGGAGATAGAGGGTTGCAGAGGGGGAGTGGAATTGATTGTGGTAGGCAGGATGGGAGATGGAGGATGAGTAGCAAAGCCTGAAGAGGTAGCTCTAATGTCCATTATAAGGTTTAAAATGTGTGGTGGATAGCTTAACTGGCTGCAAAATGTGTCAAGTATAGAATGAAGGAATGGCTATGTTGCGAGAGATAAGTGAAGAGAGAAATTCTGGAGAGGACAATTATTTCCTGTAGAGGTTTACAGAGAGATGAGGAACACCAGAAAAGGAAAGGTGAGAGCGGAGAATGAGTCTAGCTGACACTCTCAGTATGGATTAGAGGCAGGTCAGTCAGAGACCAGAACCCAGGAAGGTTGCAGCAGTCAAGGGGGGAAATAATGAGGGAGTGTATGAGTGTTTAATGACATCGAAGGTTGAATGATTTCAATGATCCAGAGGTGAGAATTGTGAGAAAGTGTGCATGTGAGGGGTAAAGTATTGGGAGCAGTCCTGGATGACCTCCAGGCTTGCGTGGTGGAGGATACTGTATACTGCTGTCACTGATGGTGATAGGTGATAAATACAACCAGAAAAGAAGAGGAATGCAGAGAGATAAAGATTGATTTAGCTTGTGGCCATGTTAAGTTTAAGGTAATGTTGTAACACCTTAGACAGAATGAAGAGATAATAGCTTGGGGAGAAAAGGTAGATTTGGGTGTAGTTAGCATAAAGGTGGTAGTGAAAGGTGACAGGTTGAGGAGGATCAGAAGGAAGAAGTGGTCCTTAGATTTAGTGGTGAGGTGGTTGTTGGTGCTTTTAGAGCAGTTTTGGTGGTATGGAGAGGGCCAAATCCAGATTGTAGAAGATGCAGGAAGGAGTGATCCATGAGGTAGCTGATATGATAGTTGTATACAAATTAATAGAGCTAAAGGGGAATAAGGAGATAGGTTAATAGTTGGAGAATAAGGTAATGTTAGGTTAACTGAGGATGAAGCATACAAGAGCCTGCTTGAAAGAGAAGGAAAGGTTGCCATAGTTGGGCAAAATTTGCACAAGTAGAGAGGAAAAGAGATCAGAAAAGGTTGGAAGAGATGGAATCTTGACAGAAGGGATGATAAAAGAATGGACTTGACAATATTTTACATTAGTTACCCACCTCCTTCTTTCAGCCCACTGTCTGATCCCTCTCGGCAGACCTTGCATCCACGAGTCATCTTAGGGTTGTACCTGGTTGCTGAATCTGATTAGGGGGTTGTTCCTTTTTGTTCCTTACCTCCTTGTTCATCATCCTGTGTCAGGGATTGTCTTTACTGTGTACAATGGCTGTAGCTTTTCTTACAGTGCTGTGCCTCCCATTGTCCTGTGTGCACAAGGTAGTCTGGATACAGAAAGGTTCTGGCATTGAAGTCCCATGGCTGAAGTGCAGCAGAATTCTATGCCTGCATCTGGTCCTATATAATGACTACTGAATCACTGACAGCTACTTTCTTCTCTGTCAACTAGGACATGATTGCATTAATGCTTGGTGACAATTACTCACTATTTTCATAAAGCCCGATGGCTAAAATTTCATAAAGCCCATGGCAAAAATATGGAAAAAAGAGAATTAAAGAGTTCATGCAATTTGAAAGCTTTCAAAAGTTATTGGTTTATAACTCCTATCTAGAAAATATATATATTTCTATTATATACTGTATGAAGTAAAATTGAAGACTTGTATTGCTCTCCAGTTTCTCCAGGTGCAACAACCATCGTTCTTGTGGCATGTATCAGTATATTGGTCATCATTGTAGTCCTGGGAATTTTCAGATTGAGAGTAATTCAGCAACAGGATTTTCCAGAAAAAGAAACAGCTAAAGACCCTGAGATGGATTGGGATGACTCTGCTTTAACCATTACTGTAAATCCCATGGAGGTATAAACTAATTTTAAATTAACCATTTCATACATCCACACTTTATTGTATTATCAGTAATAGTAATGAGGGGCCAGATCCAAACTGTGGCGTCAAAGGCGTCATTTTCCACAGTCTGGGTTTGGAAATAGGTCACACTACGCAAATTGCGTAACTTACAGGGGCGTGTGCATACGCAATTTCAACAGTATGTCATTGAGAGAGAGAGAGAGAGAGAGAAGTGTCTCTTTAATAATATTACTATTGAGACTACTGAGTCTACATAGGATACAGCACTGATTATTATATCCTGTGTAGCTTAATTGTTTTTTGAAACGTACATGTCCTGTGAACTGGGCAATCTTCAGCATTATCTTATTCTGTGGTTTCAAAGTTGGGCACAGAGCTAGCAATATATTTTATTTCCCTATGGTTTCCCATTGTTGCCAGTTATCATAAGAATATTACAAAGACAAAGCCTTGCAGTTTAACATGTGTTATTAAAGCGTCTTAAAATGACACATAATCCTGAGACTTTTGAAACTTTACCTCTACAAAAAAACAACAAAATTACAACCATTAAGACTGGAGTTTCGCACTAAAGACATGGTATGCCTCTTGTGGTTAGATTAAGATTCAGCTTTATCATAAAGTGAGATCGTTGTCACTGACAAAATGGTGAAGCTGCTAATTTACAGATTTGTGTCGCTGTAATACACTCATGGCGTTTATGCAACTGAAAATTTAAATGTAGTCCACAGCCAACTACAAATAGAAAATATTACTAACACGTGTAATAACTTGCTATTGTATGGTTTACTCTTTATTAGCAAGAGAAAAATGTGTTTTTAAACAGAACATATCTATGACCTTATGCCACTTTATAGATGATAGTATGTGTATTAGTAATTAGAGGGTATTGTGTATTGTTAATGAAGTGCTACATTAATGCTGAATGTGCTGAAAGCTAGTGTTATATTTTTCTATCTGTTCTCTTTAGAAATATGACACACATGCACCGGGAGAGGGTGAGAGTGAAGAAGAAGAGGAAGCAGAAGATGAAGACGATGATGAAGAAGAGGAAGATGAGAGTACAAGTGGTGACTCTGATGATAGTGATGAGGAAGATACTGAAAGCCAGGTTAAATTAAGGCAACACAATGCAGCACAAAGAGGGCACCTGGAATGGAATCACTTAACACTTACGTACTAATGTTTTCTTCTTCCTACTCTTCCTTTTGTAAAGACAAATCTTATTTATTTCAGAAGCAAGTTAGTTTAATACGCTGGATTCAATGACAGGATTATCAGTGATAGGTGATAGCTGGGACATTGTCCAGTTGCTGGCATAGCATAAGCCTGCAAGCAAAAACAAAAATGCCAGCAAGAGGTTTTTGTAGAACATTAGTTGTGGCAGTGATGATACACCAGCTCCCTGGGATTAAAGTAGGGGACTTTCTTTGCCTAAGAGAGGCTTTGTTTTGCCAGCTAATCAACCCATTTGCTCTTGAGGGGTCTGCAGTTCACAAATTAAGATTGTGCTAAGAGAAATATAGATTATAGTTATTAGAGACTGTCCTTTATAGAAGATGGAGTGTAGAAGGGTGTGCTTATGGCTACCGAGACCAGGAAGTAAAAGGAAGTGTTGGTCTCTGGTGTCATTGTACGAAAGAAGAAAACATACACATAACACAATGTGCACTGCTCTTCCCACCACACATCTATCATCTGCTGTTAAGAGAGTAATTGCTCTGCTCTAACACCAGCAGGCAGATGCAAGATGGGTAGGGATTTCAGTTACACATCTGTACTTGGAGACAGTCAGGGCTGAATCATAAATTGTCATATTTTTTGCAACACTTATCATGCAAATCCAATATCATTAATGTCAAATATTTTTAAAATAAACATATAAAATAAAAACATTTAAGATAATTAAATGCTTAACATTCATAATAGTAACTTACCTTAGGCATAGGCAAACAATGGCAATCTAGATGTCCAAACAATACAAGTCTCAGCATGATCCACCAGCCCACAATGGAAATAGCATGATGGTACTTGTAGTTACACATGAAGCTCCAATGATTGCCTATGCATATTTCTTCTTGTTTGTTGTATTTGGGAGCACTGCACTGTGTTATTTCCCTGCTTGTGCATGAAGGCTAACTTGGTTGGGTGATACAGAAAGACTAGTACCTTGTCCTAATCCCTCTCTTTTGAGATATAACTTGCCTAGTGGACTTAAACAGCACAACATTGCAACATCATAATGAACATAAAACATAGATTAAAGAACAGAATTCTGAAATGATCATACAAATTTGGCATAACTTAAAAAAAAAGTGTACAATTTACAAAAAGTCTATTTTTTCTAATTCTACTGTGTAATCTCTTTGAGCTAGAGTCGAAATCTCCATTGTGGTAAGGGCTAAAAGACATATGTGTCTCTTCGTTTTTATACTCGCTTACTTTACTTGGTTCATCCTGCAATGGGTGGAGCAAGACCTGGTTTATCGACATAGAACAGTAGAAATAGGCTATATTGCAGTGCAGAAATATACCTTTAAATACACAATGTACCAATGTCCATAAAAGAAAGCTATGATTACTTTTAAAATAGGGATTTATGGATCCTGCATTTTAGAAATATGTTGATTATTGGACCGATGTCAATGTCTTATTTGCATATTCAAATCAAACCATCAATTTATAAATATACAGTTGTGGCACTTTATAATGTTTCTAAAATACTGCCATGTCGTGGTATGCATGGCTCCCCTCCGCCACATGTATATTTCGGGAAATTTTAAGTTGAAGACAAACTGTATGTAAGAGCACATAGCTGCATTGATAACCCATGCCATGGCAGTATTTTAGAAATGTTTTAATGTGTCACATCTGTATTGAAAAGAATAACTCTTCACAGACATTCTTGAAAAAATAGAAACTGTTGAACAGAGTTCAATTTCTAAAATCTCAAAATTTTAGAGCTGATGCATGGGTAACCTAAAGATTTTAAAGACTGTATAAGGTGCCAATGTCAATCTGTTCATATCAACATTTCATTTATGGCAAACACTTAATCTAAAATGTCACGAACCAATCAATCAATACAACCAGTTAAATGTACTGCAAATATGACTTGTTCCAAGATAAATAAAGAAAACTTTTAACCATCTAACAATTTTTCTCCTGTAAAATTTGTATTCCCTCCCCCTAAAGATTCAGTACATATACTGTATAATTGCAGACTCTCCTCTGAGCAAAAGGGTTCTATTAATTCTTTATAGTCCAAAAACCCTTTTTGATTAGACCTGCATGCAAAATTCTAAACTTTAGTACCATGTCCTGTCAATCAATCCATTCATTTTTGGTCAATGCTATTTTTTCATACAGGAAAGATTTTGGTTATGAAAATATACCCAAATAGTTATACTTAAAACCCCCTTAGCTTTTTTTTAAAACCATGGTTCCAGTTTGATATGGGACCAAATGTGTTTAAAGCCTTGTTGACTATCAGTTTCTTGGGAAAGATTGTTAAGAATTTTTCCAAACTCTCTTTATGCATTTCAGCATGTAGAATTGTTAATGAGTTTTAGTTTTAGTAAAACTTATCATTGCTTATGTCTGTTAAGCTGGTGAAGGGGACCATCCAGTACCATGAAATAAAATTGGGTGGAAAGACAGATGAATATTTGTAATTTGTGTTCGCTTCTGTGTAATAGGTAGTTTTCCCTACCAATTCCAGGATCAAGCATTTATATTTATGTGTTGCTAAATTTAATTAATGCAAGTGTAAAATGTGTACTCAAATGTTGAAGACTTTTTGTAATGTCACCTTAATTTAATGGCTAGTTAATTAAACAGGGGTCTTTAATATTACATAAGTTACAAAAGTTATGGTTTGATAGACCATTTACAGTAAGTCACATGATCTATGCTTATGTATATGATTATCATTTCTACCAATGTGTTCAAGTGCAGGCTACACATATGGGCTCCTGGCATACTCCCATACTATGCCAATCTTCTAAATTAAGGCTACATTTCCACATTTTGTGGAATGTTTTGTTACCAAATCTGCATACAAAATGCAATGGGTCAATCTAGATTTATCAATTTTCAAGGAGACTTATAAATGAAGAAAGATTTAATGAATGGAAATTATTCTGATAAATTAGCAAAGTGCGGATCTATGCAAACTTTCTTGGATTGACATAATTCCCATTTCAACTCATGGGGTAGATATACTAATAGGCGATTTGGTAAATTTTAAGTTGCCATTTTAATGTTGCATAAGCAATTTACTAAAGCCAAATCAGCAAAAATTATTTTATGTGCAACGGGATGCAATTTTTCTATTGTAACCCCAATCTTTTTTTCTTAGTTCAACTCCTTGGATTTACTATCCAGCGAGTTCTATTGCAGAAAAAGTTGTAGGTTAGTAAATCTACACCATGACATGGAACAGCCAAAAACCATCCAACCGAATCACAGGGACTACCAAAATTTCTTAATATGAAAAAATCTATGAAAAAAATAACATTTCATTTAAAGAGACAGCAGAGTCCCTGCCCAAAAATGTTAAAAACCCCTGCAATGGTTTGTAAAGATACACCTTGTTTAAAAATGGTTTGTCCCAACCCATTGTCATTAGTGTCACCTTTGTGTAAAACATAGAGTAGATACACACAAGACAATTATGGTGAATATGGTATGCCAACACACAGGGCATAATTAAAATTTGAACAGCATAATGAAATGTGTCAAAAGCTACCAAAGGCCATTTAGTGCATTTGCAAGCTCCTCTTTTATTCTCACAAGTTTCAAAACAAAGTGGTAAATTGTAAAATACAAAAAAAAATCTATATATATTATTACGATTATCTTTTGTTCTTCGTGTATACCTACATGTGAGCTGTCATAGCAGTTTAGGAGAAAATATCAGTATATTATGTTTGGTATTTTAAATGTATTAAGTTAGCTATCATAGATACCAACAGAGTAGCAATACAAAATGACAGTAGCATAGTCAGGTATTTAATATTTCATTTCACAAATACATTATTCAGCATACTACATTTAATTCAGCAAGTAGCAAATTCAGCCTAAATAGATGGTGCAAAATTAAAATGAGGCTTGATGCAAAATTGACATTTTTAATCAGCAAATAGTCATTGAGTTTGCTCGATGCACATAAGGTGCAAATTTTAAAAAATGAGAAAATCTATGATAATATGCAGCAAAAGCAGCTTATTCTTGATAAATAGACTATACATAATTTTTTTTAGCATTTATTTACGTTAAAATCACTCAACTTACATTAAGTCAGTTTAACACTAAATTTGTGCTGTTATGGATATGAACTTCTCATCTCAGATTCTGTTGAACCTACTTATCTGCTACTTGTCTTACACAAAAAGGTAGTAATACTGATACTGATTTCAACCATTATTACATTAGTTAAAACCAGCCACTAGAGGGAATGTTTGGTTAATGTTATGATATGTTTTATGATTACGCTGCTTAAAGATATTGGCTTAGATAAATATAGGTTGTAATGTCATATTTATATTTATTCTTTTTATTGCTTTTAGAAGGTGCAGATATATCAGTGTAATTATTGAACATTGTACTAAAATGTTTTAAATATGCAAACACAATAGACTATTCATTAGGTATTTAAAAAATTTAACAAAAATTTAAATAAATATAAGTTTATTAGAGAATAGACTAGAGGGTGTAATGCTCCTGAATCCAGATGGAAGAAAGACTGTAGGTACATATAGCGAATACTCCATAAGAAAATGTGCAAGGAAGCCTACCTCTGAGCATTATCTGACCATAATTATCAAGCCATTTACTATATCCAGCAGATGTTACTACCTCTATGGGTGGCAGCAGTCCCTTTTGTGACAAATGACTGGAAAAGTCCAAATGTTTTCAAAAGCTTCATATGACCCTGTTAATAACTGAGAACTGGTCCAGAGACTGAAATTAATAGAGAATTAGGAGGAAATCTATACCTGGGGAAAAACCAGATCGATTTGCAGGGGAGGTAAATGCCATCTGTGTAAACAGTATTAGAAGTATGAGTTGATGTTTCACAGTGCAATTGCAAATACTGTAACAGTGTAAAAGTAATGCTGGTCAGTATCAGTGTGCAATCAGCAAAACCATAGTATTCTCCCTTCATGCAAAGAATCAAATTGAATCATGGTTTTGGCCAGTAGTAAATTTTCTCCTGGTTTCCACTTATTTTTAAACTTTGGCTCTAGTTCAGACCAAAAATTGTGTCTATTCCAACTAGGATTTCCCATCTAATTTTCCTTTGGCCTTTATATTATGATTTTTTGTATGCATGTCAAGCTTAGCAATTAGGAAAGATGTCCTGAAACGTATGAATGGCCACATCACTTCCAATGGACATTGCATTTATAAAATGCTACATATTACAAATTCATTATTTACTGCATTTTTCTTAAGATTTTTGTGTGTTGCTTCATCGCCACTTTAAAAAATACTTCCTGAGAAAAGAAAGAATCCTTTTAAATTAAATTTTAAATACAACTGAAGGCATGACTGTGCCCCCTTTTAAGTGTACCTAGCAGGCAGGGGAGTAACTACAAAAGGCTGGGCCCCATAGCAAATCTTTCAACAGGGCCCCCCTTTTTTTTAAATTATAAGTTTATTTAAAAAATTATATTTTAAATGGTTGTCCAAACTGCTATAGAATATATACAAATATATATGTTTCTATATATTCTATAGCAGTTTGGAGCCCACATTATATATATACTTATACAAACATGGGGCCCCAAACTGCAGTAAAATACATAAAAAAAACCAATAAGTGGCTGTGGGTCCATTTAAGGGATCTGTTCCCAGAAGCTCACGACCTCTGACTGTTGGGGAGCCTGGGTAATCCGGGCAATGGGGCCAGTGGGCCCCCTAGGGCTGCAGGCCCCATAGCTGCCGCTATGGATGCTCTAGTGGTAGTTACGCCTATGCTAGCAGGTTTAAAGCACTAGACCTACACTAGACCTTATGAATAAAAGCAACTCTTACTGAAAATCGCTCTCAGTAAAGAGTTAAAAAACAAAACAAAAAAAAAATCCCCATCGATCTAAATTACGGGCCCACTGGCAGCCCCGGGCCCAGGTACATAATACCCACTCTCAGCAACCCTGGGGCCTTGCACTGCCCTAGCCCAGCCCTGCATATTAGTATATATAGGTTATGTGCCCTACTTAGTTAATCAGGCTGACATTTTTGCTAAAAGAGTTATCTGTTTATTATCATGCCTCTAAAACGAAGGGTTCTAAGTTACAATATATTCTAGTAAATGATTTACTGCACAGTTTTGAGCTTTGAAGAGCGCTCAGTGGGTGCCTGTACACACCTTAAGTGTTGCTAAAGATTTCTACCTACAGAAAATCAATATAGTGAAACGCAAACATCAGTTACAGTTTTATTTGGCCTGCAGGGACCCACACATCTTTCTATTTAGTAAAACAAAAAAATTCAATGTTTGCTGTGAAGCGCTCATTAATTTGAAATAACCTCCAGCAGCAGTTCTCAGACATAAGTCACTCGAGTGACCACAATACCAGCGTACACTTTATGTGCTATGCATTGTTTAGCAATTATTGGCAGAAGTATTGTAGTGCGGCTTGTAGTGGCAATACATATTTATAAAGGTACACTGTGTGAATGTGTGACAGCTGAAATCGTACTTATTTTACATTGAAAATATATATAATAGGTATAAAATACATATATGAATTAACTATGGTGTGTTGTAATCTAGTTATCAATGAGATTAAATTAGATTATTATATTTAGCAAAATCTANCTATATATGTGTCAATGGTTTATCAATGCAAAATGGTTTTAATAAAATAGGCTCCATATTAGAAGAAAAAAAAGGGGAAATAATTTTTTTTAAGAACCGCCATTAACCATGGAGTGTAGTTACTGCTCTTTAAAATTTCTCATTGACCTGGACTGGACAAGTGATAAAAATGTCACCTGACCTAAGGATTTCTTGCATTTAAGAAAGTTACCCATTAGACAATCAATCAAAATCCTTTTAGGAAGCCCACTGTCCAAATTGAGCTATGCGTGACCAGTTTACCAGTATTTAACATTTAACTAAACAACTTTAAAACTCCTTTCAGACAATGAAATAACCACAAAGAGAAAAAGTAACAAAGGTATTTAAGTATGGAATATTTTAAACCTTGTAAAAGCACAAGGATTTAAATAAATACCCCATTGCACATTGTATATACATATGTATGGGGAGTACACTATACTTCTTCTATCAATCTACATTGATCTATCTATCTATCCCACCTTTTTATACCAACCTTTTGCCCTATCTCCTTCATCAGATAATGTATCTTTCCATTCTCATGTTGACAACTGCAAATATCTATCAACATATAACACCATCCCCATATGGATTGCATTTCATGGCAAGCAATAATTGCACTGCTTTATTAATTCTACTGCACACATTTGGTCAGAAATCTGGAAATACTCCTTACCAAAATGGTAAAATATTATCCTCTGTCCAAAAACAAGCCCAAAACAAAATTATCTCTGGACATAGTAACTAATACAAGTCTACAGTTGTTTAAGAACTCTATAGCAGTGACTATTGAGAAAGAAACATTAAACTCTAAGTATTTTAAGTTGAATAAGTAATAATACAATATTAGGACAATAGTAATAATAATAATAATAATAATAATAATAATAATAATAATAAATGGTAAATAAGTTACAGCATCCAAATATTTAAATATCTGATTAAACATTATATAAATAACATTCATATTTGTATAGATTAATAGCTTAATAGATTAATAATGTCTACTTTTCTTCTATAATATATTATTTTATCCCCATTCTCAGTATGTTTTGTGTGACACTGTATTATATTAATGTCTTCAGAGCTC
This sequence comes from Platyplectrum ornatum, assembly GCA_016617825.1. Classification (NCBI taxonomy): domain Eukaryota; kingdom Metazoa; phylum Chordata; class Amphibia; order Anura; family Limnodynastidae; genus Platyplectrum; species Platyplectrum ornatum. Next base: position 27,537 of record JABWIB010004427.1, read on the forward strand.
T
>JABWIB010004428.1:23357-33510 GCA_016617825.1 Platyplectrum ornatum
CATGTTTAATGAAACCAAACCCTTCCTCATGGCACCACTGGCTATTTCCACAAAGATATAATCATAATCTTCTGCTAGGCTGATTTTCTTAGGGGATTGGGTTGTCTCATGCTCATAATGAGAGCCCGGGAACTAATATTTAATAAGTATTCAACAATTTTTCTCAATCAAAAGTAAGAGAATGTAAACTTTGCTTGCTAATGATTTTTTTTACTATTATGCAATAAGTACATTATGTCTTAACATAGCATTCATTTTCACCTTACTTTTTGCATCACACTGTACTTTTACACAATGAGGTGACATCTTTAATATCACTCTTTGGAGGGTCTATGGACCGGATTCAGATTTCTGTAAGTAATGCTCACAGCTCATTGAGCCGCGTATAAAAAGACACGAGTATTCAGTCCCGTAATAGACCCGTTTTCGGCCCTGATTGAATCAGACTACTAATTACTACTGGTTTATGTGTTTGAACCCTGCCTGATACAGAGATGGTTAAGACCCACCACATGTACAGTGTGAATGCATTGTCGAGAGAGATACTGTTTGTATAAGAAAGTACTAAATTTAGGATTGCACGCTCATAAATATTTATCTACATTGAAGGAGTTAAACCTGGAAATCTGGATTCAGTCCCATGTAACCAAAGTTTTTTCAGCTGATACACTGCTGCAGTAATGTATATATATGTATATGTCTCTTCTGTGTTACCTTTAGAGCTTTGAATGTTTCCATGAACTTATCCAGTTCATCAGGAGGTAAGAAATCGCCAATGAAATGCTTCCCACGGCCCATTTCAGTCAGCTGTTCTGCCCATTCTGTGAGAGAGAAAATATTAGGATCCAGAAGCGAAAGTCACTAGAAAAACTATTTTTTCCCTTTTTTACCCTCAGTGTTTAAAAATTGAAGCCTTGGCCATGGGTTTTGTCTGTGTATTGGAATAGGAATATACAGTTACATTGAGTACAACCGCTGTGTTAGGGAATGTCTTTATACATTATATACCTACTAATTACAGCTCAGTGGGGGGTACTTAAAAATAGAATTTCATTAGAGGCAACAAATATAATACATAACAATCTACAAACAAATGTGATCATGCCCTTAAAACATTATTTACCCCTGGTCTTTTCCATTTCCATCTGTCTTAACTGGTGCTCCCAGGTTCCCATCTCATCATCAACCTCTTCATCACTATCATATTCATGCTGGTGCTGTTTTATAGCCTTCTCCCACATAATCTGCATGTCCTGCATGGCCATTTTATGTTTCATTATCATGTCATACATCTGTTGCATCTGAAGAGATAAAGCATAAAGGTTGGTTGATTACGAAGATCTTGAAAAAGTCATAGCACTACAACANTAGCATTAATGCAATACAACAAGGACTAATCATGTAAAATATCTGTTATACATTAAACACTAGCTGTTGTACCCAGTGTTATGCACATTAGATTTCAAATTAAGCTGCATTTCCTTCCTGGCCAAACTCTGCCCACAAGTAACCTTATATATTCAAACCATACACTCTTTTTCATAAGCCCTGCACTTTAACTGCCCACTAATCTGGACAGTAGTACATTGGAAAAGCCCATAACAGGATCTTTGTGTCAAAGGTCTGTCCAGCATACACCAGCGAACCCTGACCTGCTAGAAAACTTGAGCTTCAATGCAATTGGGGCAATCACCAATCAGCATAACAACCTTGAAAACTAAAACTGGATTTGATACTAATGTCTTATTTTTTACAGTTTACTTTTCACTCCTTGTCACTCCCCATGCTGAGGAACTGCGTCTTCAACTGCATTGAAAGTGTCACAATTCATCTCCGCAACCCCGAAAAGCTATGGAATTAACACTAATATTGGTTGTTCTATCCCTCCTTCTTGACTATGGATTCAGATGTACTATTGACTTACTTCAGACTTACTCAAGAGTGGGCAAAACCATGTTGAATTACAGGGGATTGAATTTCCTTAGTTACAATCAGTATTACAGGTGAGAAATGATGTTTCCTATTCTAATAACAGTGTAACAGTAACACTGGTCAGTATCTGTGTGCAACATGCAACAATAAATTGCATTCATTTTACCACCCCTGCAATTCAACATTTTGGGCTGGATTCAGCTTTTCACTCTCATGACTTACACTCATGAGTTACACTCTCATGGGCAAAACCATGATGAATTGCAGGGGNGGTAAAATNAATGTTAGTGTGTGCATGCAGGGAGAATACTTTATTGTTGCATGTTGCACACAGATACTGACCAGCGTTACTGTTACACTGTTATTAGACTAGGAAACATCAGCTGTCACTTGTTATGCTGATTGCAACTAATTAAATTTACCTCCCCTGCAATTCAACATGGTTTTGCCCATGAGTGTAAAAGTCATGAGAGTGAAAAGCTGAATCTGGCCCTTTGTGAGTAAGTGGTGAGTAAGTCAATAGTGCCTAACAAGTGGAACTATGATCCCACTATTAGCACATCTTTAGCATTTACATAGTTTTTTGAGACTCTTGTATCCTCTTCCATCTAATATTGGTCATGTTTAAAATCTAAATATTACACCAGTACAAGACCAAACCACACAAGCCAGTGCAATCAAGGTTACAGGGTACAGGGCAACAGAAATTACAGGCTGCCAGAGCCCCAGAGGGGCAGGGAGGGACCCTATCAGAAAAATGTTACTGAACTCCTCCAGCAACCTGGTAGCATCTGACCTCTCTGTCAAGAGAGAGGCAGGCCGGGGAGTCATCAGATACAACCCTAGATAAATACAAAGCCTAAAATTCTAGACATGGCATTATGGGAGGTAGAGTGGCATGAAAAATCACAAGTAGATGTGACGGAAAGCATCCACCAAACCCAACTCTGGAATTAGTACACCAAAGCGCGAGGGGCCATCACATATCTGCTGGAAGGACTCTCCACCTCTATCCAAAACAGGATTCAGAACAGCTGCATAACAACCTGGTATTGGGAAATAAAGGCCTCTGCTCTTGATCACTATCAATATTACACATACACATACATACAAACACACAATTATTCACGAAAGCATACCACCTCTCTAGTGAATTGTCTAGAACAAGCTGTGTGTGATTTTGTGTAACTCTGTAACCAGTGGTATCTTCCTAGGAAAAGATTCAGACATTTGTTCTTACCTCCTGCTGCTCTTTCAACTGTTTCTTCTGAGCTTCGGATAACTCTGTTACACCCACTAGTCCCACTGGTTTTCCCTTCTCATAGCCAAGGCCTTTCAAATCCTGGACTGTAAAAAAAAAAATAAATAAATAGACAATGTACAATATAAAACGGTCTCAATAAAAAAAAAAAAATTATTCGCAGAAACCTCAACCATTTCCCTTCAGTGAACTGCTGAAAAATGCACGTATATCTCACGGAATAGGAACTAGATCTTCCAATCCCGCCCGCAGCCCGACTTCTGCGGACATCAGGTGAATTTACTGGCATTGCACATGCTTGCTACAGAGGTTACCAGGCGGAATTCAGATTCCGAACGGGACCTATGTACGTGAACAAGGGACCATTAGCTACCCAGGCAGGGCAGCCACAAGGAGATCCGACTTCGGGAACCAGAGTGGTGCCGATTCAAAGCAAAACCCCCCATCCAGGGGCTGTAAAGATGAGGAAGTGCCTAGAATAACTATACCTCAATAACTAGAGAATTAAAATATAACAATCTCTTTAAGCATATTTTTTCTTCTTTTACAGTGCTAAAACCATCACCTGTCAAAAGGCTTGTATCAGGGGGCTCAGTAGTAACAGCAGCAGGAGGCAGTTCCACTTTGTCCTCTTCTGGCCCCCAGCGACTCTTTCTCTTCTTTTTTGTACTGGTTTGCTCTATTAAGTGCTGCGTTGGTGTGTTATTATTGTTGGACGATGACATGGGGCTATCAGACACTCTATAACTGGTCTCTGGCTCCAATCTGCGCTTGAGTCCAGATGGTAACTGTTGGTCAGCTGATGCAGATTTGGCACGTCTAAATTCTTCTACCTTTATCTTATAATACTGATAACCTTTTCCGTGGGGTTCATACAGAAACCTTTAAAAATGAGAGCACAAACGCAATTCATGCTTGTTAGAAAATGAGGTCCAATCGGCAAGAGGATATCTCAGGTTACATCATTTATACGTCTTGTAAAAACTAACTAGCACTAAACTAAACATAAAACAAGGAATAAATGTGGACAAATGTAAGTAAGCCCTGGTTTATTTATTAAAAAGATCATAAATCCATCTATCACCCCCGACGAGCTACATCGGATCGGGCACTNTCGCCCTGGGACGTGTTGGAAGGGGGTGGGGGGACCTATATCAGATCTTTTAGACATGCCCCTTGGTGTGCTTGCTCTGGGTGGAAGTCTTTCGGTTCATCAATAATCTGGTTCGCACCACTCTGCAAATGCTACCACAACTTGCCTTGTTACATCTTTACCCTTCGTAGTTCCCGACCTCCTACAGATATGTCCTGGGCCATATCCTAGTTCCACTCGAGCTGCTATTTGCTAGTTATTGGTTAACATCGACAATTCCCTCGATGTCAAAAATTGTAGCTAAAATACAATTCTGCCACGATATGGAAATTAGAAGATGTCCCCATCCTCCCTGATAGTTTTTTTTTTTTTTTAAATCTGTTTATTGGCGTCAAACAAATACACAGACAATAAACAGCCATTGGGTACAAAAGTAAAACAAAAAAAACACAATAGGAGGGTACAATGCACCCTAGTTACAGAGCAATCAACATATCAAGGAGCACGCTAACAAATCTAACCACATCCCACATGGGCTGAAGGAGTCGGAGGAGAAAGAAAAAAAAGAGAAAGGGGCTAAACAGCACATGGGAGATATCACTGTTATTTGCATATATACCCATGGGGTCAGCCCACCACCACAAAGGTAAAGTGGTGGGAAGGAGAACCGGAGAGACAAACCAGAGGAGGGGACGAAAGGGGGGACAGACATGACAGACAGGAGGGTAGGTGAGGGAGGGGGTATGGGGTAATGCCGTCATCCCAGNGCAGTTCTCACAGAGAGATGGTGGGCGATTCAATAGAAACCAGGTGGTGGTTTCGAAGAGGGTATATATACACGAGTTTGTACTGCATCGGCCAATAGAGAAATGTAGGGATGCCATTTCTTTAAAACCCGGGGGAACACCTTTGTCGAGATCTGGGATGGTTTCCCGCCAGTCCACATAGATAATACGGGGGAGGTGGTTCCGAACAGCGCTAAGCCGCGGAGGCGAGCGGGACATCCAATTTTCTAAGATGACTTTTTTAGCGACTGCAACAAGTACCATAAGAAAAGGCAATAATTCATGAAACCGCTGTCCCAAGAACCAATTAGTAAGGTCTGAGCAGAGAAGGGCCAGCTGGTCACAGGGAAGGGAAAGATGGAAAGAGGAATTAAGGAAGGAAACAACTTTGTTCCAAAACCGCTGTATCTTGCGGCAACTCAAAAACATATGAATGAGGTCAGCTCCAGAATGTCGGCACTTCAAACACTNCCCAGAGTCAGAGGGGACCATATGTCTCCGCTGGATCGGAGCAATATACATGCAATGGAGCGTCTTAAGGTGAACCTCCTGCAACTGGGCACAACTCAGATACCGGAGAATACGGTCCTGGTGTTTCAGGAACGCATCCACCGATGAGAGGCCTGGGGATGGATTGTTGCCACTTAACAAATATAGGGCCCCAATGTTTACTCAGAAAGGAGAGGAGAAGGTCCCTCTGTAAAAGTCTAGTGCGGTAGGCATGGGACTTCGTGAAAGGTGAGTAGCTGCATGAGTGGGTCTGGAGTATCAGTGTCTGGCATAGGGAGGAGCATAGTGGAGGCATAGTGGCGGAACTGTAAGTACATTGTGAGTGGGGAANATGAAATTTATCCCTTAGAGATTAAAAGGCGAGAGGCGCCCCATCCGCCTCCCTGATTGTTAAATGGTTGCCTCGGACGGTGTCCGCTCTCTGGCTTCTNTAGTTGGGACCTGCATTTTACCTGCTCTCTTTACAGATCCCCCCCTGATTTTTGAGCCTAGGAGTTCTGTGCAATTAAATCCCTCTGTACTTGCCTTTTAATTGTGGTTGCAGGATGTTATTTTCACTGTAACCGTATTCTTTAGTTTGTGATGTTCAGTGTCTTCCCATCCCTATCCCCCCCCCCTTTTGTTTTTCTCATTCCCTCCATTGCCAACTAGTACACAGATTTCCTCATATCAATATCATCAATTGGTACTGTAAAATATTGATTTTGTCACAGGGCCCCTATTATTATATATGTAGTCTCTGCTGACTTGATGTGTCAGATTCTTTCTATCATATAACTGGCAAATTCAACGTTTGTGGACATTGTTTGAAAGGACAGATTTCAAAACCATTACCTAAAAGCTGGATTTTCCCTATTGTTCTGCAAAGCAATGGCTTCCACCTCTGGACCTCCATCTGCCACAAATCTAGCCAACTTTTCTGCAAACATCTTTGTTTCTTCATCCTCTGGGACTGGAAAAGGTGACAATGGGACAACAAAGAGAATGTAGATTTCAATATAATCATGTAAAAGGTAAGTTATTGAAAATGTAAGAAATGGTTATTATAAGAAGCCATTAGATAAATACATTTTGTTTAGTTGTCATGTTGAAATAAAAAGGCTACGGGTCTGATTCGGAGCTTGGGAGTCAGAACAAGACTGGAAAAAAGCAAAACACTGAACTGCAGGGGAGGCCAGTATAAACTGAGAAAACAGATTAAAGTTGAAAGGTGACATTTCCTAGCTCAATTCTAAAAGAATTTAAAGGAAAAAAATTTCATGCAATTAAAAAATGCAATAAAATGTATTAAAATTAACTGTGTTGTGATTTAATTGGGCAAAAGCAAAGCGTTGCAATAGAAATAAAATGGACTTGCAATCCTCACAATGCAACATGGTTTTGTTCAGATCTTTTTTTCTCTTAAAAAAAAATGCAACTTTGCATCAGACCCCCAGCCTTCCCTTTAAAATTCACTTGACGCTATTATTGATCAGGTTACCATGTAGCCTCCACTTTTACCTTGGCTTTGATCAGCTGGTTCCTGTCACAATGAATGGCTATCGGCTTTTGTTCATCTATCATCACATGATTAGTATACTGTATTCTAACACAACATGTAACTAGACATCATTTACAGCACATTAAAACTATACAGCTTATGTTTCCTTTGATTTTGCAGTAGACTTATGCATTATATTTTTTAGTTCACCTTTACTTGGTGCTGCCTTTTCTGGGTCCTGACATTTCTGCTTAAACTCTGCTAGCTTCTTCCTGTAATAGAGGAACTCTGGNCTGCTCTGATCATGTAGAAACCTGCACAACAAAAGTTACAAGCCTCAGTAAGATACTCAGTGGTCTATAGGACTTTTTTCAGNAAAACATTTTAGATTAGGGTTATACGATTGCCTTTAAAAAATATTAGATGTAGAAGTAGCACAAGCAGAAGCTGCATTTGAAGAAGTTACATTTTTATAGTTATTAGCCGAACAATGACATGTTCACTATTATAAGGACAGAAATACTGCACATCCAATACTCACCCAAAAGCAGGGTTATCCTTGTAATCTTCCATAGCCATTTTTTCCAGCTCTCTGCCCCCTTCAGCAACAAAGCGAGCCAGCTGTTCCACCACCTTGCGAGTTTCAGAGTCCTCTGGGGGTGAAACTTTAAGCAGGCTGTCAGTACTGGGATTCAATTCACACAGCAAACAATCAACAGGCATTTAACTGCTAGGAAGAGCACCAAAGCAGAGGAGAGGAAGGGAACAAAGCAGGAATAAAACAGCAACACACACTTAAATTATCAGTGACCAGCATTCCTATAAATCACATACACNGTAGTGACCTCTTTCATCAACCTTTGCAACATCCCAACTTATATTTATATAGAATGGCAGTTTTGAATTGTAAAATAGAAATGTAAAAATTGATTTATATTTGGGCTAACAATAACCTTAGTATACTAAGTATTGATACAATTAGTTATTGGAGATTATAGGGATGTTAATATAAATAGGCATATTAATAACTATAGAACAGCTAGATTTGACTTATGGTTTTCTGTAAAACCGCCAAAAGTACAGAGACTTTTTAACAGTTTTGAATAGGTTATTTTTTTAAGCTGAAACCCAGTATACAGTGCCATACAAATTTATAGCAAATATTCATTGACTNTTTTAAGACTTCTTAGCTAAAGTTTTGTTTTTCTTTTTTAATAACGCAAGATTATGAGGCATACCATAAGGAGGTATACCAAAAGAGGCAATTAAATTTAGGGGTTAATGTCTAATCATTTTTTGTTTTACAGATCTCACAAAGTGTACTTCAAATGATACCTTGTCGCAANGCATAGTGATGACACAACTTTTGGGCCTTATTTACAGAGTAAACTAAATTTTAACAGAAGTTACTNGACACTTATGAGCCTCCCCTCACAGGTGGTACAAGCCCTTCTGAAGTGTAAAAAAAAACAAACAAAAAAAAGGCTATGCATTCTTCATGAAGTCACTTAAATGAGTTTGTTATACAAGATGTCACTTAAATGCATTTGTTTCGGCTATAACAACAGATATTTAGGCACAGGACAAACACTATATTTGCAGCTATGAATAATTATCATAATTCTTATATATAGCATACGCACACCCTGAAATGACACCAGATTATTTGTCATCAAAATACTTAGTATAGGTACACAATAGAATAAGTATCCATTACCATATCTGTTACAAGATTAGGTATACTTATTACGGATTGCCAGGGATAGCATTATGTATGAGTCCCCGAAAAGTTTAGACTAAACATAAACCACATAAATAACATGTCATTGCAAATATATTTGTACAGTATCTTTTCCCNGTGCCTAAAGTCACGAGAACCTATCAGTGACTTTTATTTTATAGGTTAATAGGCCAAATTAACAGTGGGTTTCAGTCTCCCCTTTATTAATTTCATTTGGATACAAGCAAATTTCTACATAACATCTTTTTGCCTTCTCACCTTCATCAACTTACTTTTTATTTCCAACCACTGTTCATAATCCTCTTCATCATCATCATCCTCATCAGGGGACTTAAAAACACTGTTACGACTCATTTTAGGGGTCTGCTTAACACGGGAGCAAGACTTCATTTGGTTAAGCATACTATCGACAGAGAGTCCATGCCTTTTTCCTATCAGTACNGCTTTCTTCTGAGTAGATTGTGAATTCCTACTTGAGCTTGTTGCTGAGCATTCTGTGGGAACAATGAACGTTAAGTTGTCTCCTGTTAATGGTGGNGGTACATTAAACAATACAATTATATTTAGCAGCCTAAAAGCAGAGGCCAACAAATAAGAAGCTTTAAAAGCTGCATTTACAATCATTATAAAATATTAAACTTATAAGTTGGTCATAAGGGACACAATTGGCTGCATAGATGGGAAAAAGTTTTCCCATTTATTAAAAAGAAAAATATAAAACCACAATAAATTACGCAATTGAATCGGGCCCAATGTGTGGACATATCTATGTTTAAGAGCCTATCCTTTATTCCCTTAAATAGCCTTTATGCTACCAGCTCAGCGTTACATTGGCAAAATCAGGGGAACAAATCTCAAATACTAGGCTTTCCCCAATTAGCAGTAATTAATTAAGCCTCCTTCCACACTGCTAAATAATGGTTGCACTTAATATTTCCCCCTCCACCATGTATGCCCCCGGCACTTTTATTTCCCCTCAATGCTCCTATCTACCCCCTCCCCCTATATACCCACAACAGTAATACTATTTCACCCACAACAGTAATACTATTTCACCCACAACAGTAATACTATTTCACCCACAACAGTAATACTATTTCAGATTTAAGCTCTCAATTTCATTTTAAATACTGGAGAATGTGAACTCAAATCTGATTGGTTGCTATGGGAAACATCCCCACNTTTCNATCTCACTGCTTAGTAAATATACCCCAATGTCTTACAAATAGAGGATGCATAAGGAAAATGAGTTATGACCCACATTAGTCAGTCAAGCAATCAATTAAGATATATAACCATTTGAGATATACCAGAGTTCACATTCTCCAGTATGTAAAATGAAATTGAGAGC
>JABWIB010004429.1:14636-27294 GCA_016617825.1 Platyplectrum ornatum
CCCATAGTGACAAAAGATTAGATGAAGAGGATTATGTTGCGATCAGGTTGTTTAATGAATGGACAAATTAAAATATGTCCCCGTCTCAGAAGTCTAGTCCATTGTCATCAACTGGATACATTTACCGTCATTAAAGTACTTTCTATAAGTCTTACTTTTTTAATTACTTTAACCACCTTCTCATTGACATGGGGCTGCATCCATGTCAATATGTATGAAAATCAGTATGAAAATAAGAGGGATGAGACACTTGGGCCACCCAGCTGAGTTGATCAATGCCCAGCATCTATTTAGGAGATGAAAAATGTATTTTGAGTGCAAGCCACTGTTTTGTATCTTATATTCCCTTGAAAGTAGGAAAGGTGTGGACGCTTTCCACATTTCATGGTTGTGTTGTTGTAACTTCATGAACAATATCAAGACAAAACCTTTGTTGCACAGATTAGATCCATTTAATGAATAAACTATTCGGACATCTGACAGCAGCAGAACATACAGATCAGAACATACATGTGCCTTATATAATATTTTAAAGCTTGAATTGAATTCCTAACTACTTATTCCTCTGATCTTCCTTTACAGGAATGGCTATCCAGATTCTTCCTACATTAAGTCTACAATAACCCTGTTGAAGGATTTGGGTATTGAATGAATCTGAGACTTTGAAGACAGAATGTTACAGAGCATGAAAACTGTGTATATGTAAAGAGTGAAGGCTAAACAGCAAAGTATAGAACACCAGGACTACCCATAATGTATATAATGAGTGGTATTTTTGAGGTAGATGCTTGTAGCAGCGTTATTCTGATCAGCAGATGTAAGATATGTGTGTGTGCAGACCCACGATCATGTTTTAGCATATATAAGCACATTGTATTGTTTGATTTTTATAAACTTACAAAAATTCATGTTGAACAATGGTACAATGTTGTTCCAAGTTAGTGTTTATACCCAGGGGGGCTGATCAAGAGTTTGGGAGGAAGGGCAAAACAGGTGCATGTGTAAACATTTGGACTTCAGGGAAGACAATTTTAAACTCTGAAAACAGAATTANAGTTGAGAGGTGAAGTTTTCTAGCTCATCTCTTTTACATAATAAACATAATGCTATGCAGTTTGNGAGATCTTTGTGCAACAACAAAAAGTTTTCTGTTTATGCAATAGAATCAAAATTAATCTGAACCCCTCACATTGCAACATGGTTTTGCTTGGGGTGTAAGTGCAACTCTGGATCAGCCCAAGTGTGTCCAGTGCTTCTGCAGATAGTTCTGCCAACAGACACTCCTTTATAAAATCTATGTCACTATTATTTAAGGTGGAGGTTACGAGAAATGCAGGTTGCACGTTAAGCAGTAAATTGTGTCCTTGTGTACGCCTGAATTGGCCTGCTCATCAGTAAAAATAATGCCATTGGCAGTAATGTCTACCCAGCTCTAGAATAGATGATCCCAGATTTCATATTCACTTTTTCACATGTTCTATTCCCATCAGTGGCATGCGAGATTGCCTGTAAAAATGCAAAAAGTGTGAAAACTTAATCACTTTAATGATGGTAAAGTCAATTGAATATTAAATAATGAACATTCCTGAAATAAATAAAAAAAATTGTATTAAAAAAAAATATATATTCCCTTATTTCAGCCAGCCTTTAATATTACCAAAAAGAAATCTTTAGGGAAACAACTTGGGTAAAAAAAACCATTTCCTTAATTTGAGTTATTGGCAAGTAATGTATAGTTACTTAAAAAAAAAAAAATGATATAGATTACAAGGACTATAACTTTTTGAGATAAAGATANAGTCTCATTCTGTGTGTTACTATGGTGAGTAGGAGTGGGGATAGCTGAGGCATGATACAATAGGTACAAAGGTAGCTGAAATCATAGCTGCAGTATAAGCAGAATGATGAAATGCTGTGATAGCAACACTGGTCATGTGTAGGGTAGANCTTCCTGCAGGTCCAATGCATTCTCCAGAAATCTGGAAACATACTTTGAATGCTGCACACCAGTGGGTTTCATTTTATTAATAACNACACACTCAGGAAAGAAGTCATTTTGTTATGCTTTTAATTAACATTTGAAACATGTAAGGCATACGGCAAAATTAGGCAGAAAAGCATTACACTTCATGTAAACAGCATTGGCACAAAACTTTTGTTCAACTTTATTACACTAACAAAGCAGGGAATCTTGACAAGCGGTCACATTTTCATGGCAACTTTTAGAGAGTAACAGAGGAGCTTGTCCAAATAGAGGAATTCCAGAAAATTGGATTGAATGTATCCTGATCGACAAAATCCAGGTTTAACTCGTTCTGGCAGACAGGCAATAATCTGACCATGACAAACTTTCCACTCAAGGGACAAGTTCTCAGCACCATCAGACTATCAGGTGATATGAAGAGCAAGACTTTGGTTGCTTTTACAACTGCATGCGTAAAGGAAGGCTAAATAAGAGTTTTATTACTGTAACAAATTGTGTAAATGAAAGGCCTGATCTGGNTGCTGTAGTCTAATCAATAGATTCTAAATCATGTACCAAAAAGGTTTGAACATACAAGACTTACAGAACGTCTGTACGCTTAACTAGAGCATATAGGTATCATTTTTAGTCTACATTTTAGCAGGAAAGCCTCTGTTTTATAAAGGAACAGAGTTGTAGCCATGTAAGAAAATAGGATTCCTTAGTTTTCAGTATTGTGCGATATAGATTTTACTAGGTGAGCTACAAGGAGCACCTAATCAAGCAAGGACTACACTGTTCACAGTAACGTGCCCATTAAGGTCCGCACAGCAATACATGCTATTTGTCAGAAGCACTTTACAGGTATCAAACCCAAAACAAATAGAAATATGAGGCAGCTTTTGTCACTGTAACTTTGGTAAATGGGATCGCCAAGTTTAAAAATGGTTAATGTGCTACTTTGTGGTCCAATGTCCTCATGCTTTCCCTGAAGCTCGACTATTGGAAGAGAACAGTCTCTCCTGGTCAGCTGTCCAGTAACTAACACGGAAAGGTTGAAATTGCTAAGCCTACAAAAGTCACTCTGATTATCACATGTTGGGCAGACGTGAAAGGTGTATACACTAGTGGAATGTTAAAAACAGATTGTCCACAAAGCTCGATATTATGGGGGAGTAATGCTCAACTATAACCGCCATTTGCAAAACATCTGACATACAGGCTATATAACAGGATCACAGTGAAGCGTTCATGCTAATAAGGCAAAATGATTTTTGTCAAATCGTTAAAGCCCATACAAGAGTCATCGTTGATTCCCATTAATATGCGGTACTTTAAGTGGTTTAACCAAGGGGGAAATGGGCCATCCACCCAAGCAAACATTGGACAGACCACAAAAAGAATACACAGCACACCATATGCATGGCCTGAGACAAACCATTGTGGCAGTTACTTCNTACACGGAAGGGACTGGCATATATTGACTTATTCCCACTACCTCTGCATCTTTTAAAGAGCAGCTGCTTGGAAGTGCTGCTCAATATTGAGTCCTTTACAGTTACACAAGCCGGTGCAGATATAGGACTTCAGTCAACTCCTATCAGTGACATTCATTGTACCAAGGACACCATCAAGGTGTAGCATGGGCATTTATGTCTCTATACAACAGGTCCAAAGCATATGGAAAACTGTCAGAAGCTCCCTTTTAACTAATCTAGTATATAGCTCATCTAGGCCACTACAACCACCTTGTGATAGACCACAACTAAAAGGAGGAAGGAAAGTCTGGTTCTAGTATTCACAAACCTAATTGCATCTGAAGCAACAACCCATCATAATGAGTGTTTTAGAAATTATTGTATTATATTGGAGTCCATACAACTGCTAGTATGTATACATCAATCCAAACCCATAAAAAGCAAGTAGAATAAAAGTTTCTCAGTTGTGCTTTAAACTATAATCCAATCCCCACACATCACGTATTAAAAGCTACACTTCTAATATATAGAGTGGCTAGGTGCAGTCACAATTATTCTATCAGATATATTNATGACTGGTGTTCTAGGTGTTGAATAGCAGTGAACAGAAACTTGGTGTTTCACTATAACAAGAATATATCTGCTGCTCAGATCAGTGCAACTGCTGCTGATCACTAGTCATGGAGGAGGATTCTGTGTTATAGAAATAGTTTGTGCTTGAACAAGACAGTTAGACAGCCTAAGTTGTGTGAAACTGCATTCAATTTCTGAAAATCTAGTCAAACTACATACTAAAAGCCAAACGACAACACCAGTTTGGCATAAATTTTGGCATAACTTTGTACAGTTGTAGCCCTTAAGGATNCTTGGGTAATTGGTTGATGTTCAGGACTTTCCACTTGGATCCTAGATTTTTAGATGCGGGTGAGAGTTCAGAAAGTGAACATATCCACTGTCCCAGTTTACACAACATGACTTAATTTGCAGATCAATATTCAAGCTTAGACAAGTGGTTACTTACATTGGCACTGACATGTCAGTTGGCACATTGGTATGTGAGTAAACAACTGGCAGTGGTCCAGCTATTAAACTGCATATGAGATATAGTAGAAAACGGTTGTGAGTGAGTGCACTTGAATATAAGGCAACCAGTGAGAAACAGGGAAAAAAAAAAATGTATACACACCAAGAGCTTGAAAACTGACTGGGATTTGGCATATGACCACTAAAGAGTGGAGCCCTAGTGTGTTTGGCACGTGGTCATGTCCAATATAAAAGCCAGACTTGCCATAAAATACATATTGCTCTAAATGGAACATCCTTCATATGATGGCACTACCATACATANGACACGACCTGGTTACATTAAACTATACGCTTCATTAGGCTTTAGTAAACATGACTAGAATAGTTAAGCAGGCTGAACACCATGCTGTGTTTTCATATGACTTTACCCACTTATGTTTGAGACCGTGATCAGATTAGAGCAGTACGAGTAAAGCTATTTTTACTGGAATAGTTATCTGATCACACAACGCTGGGGCTCAATCCTTTGGAGGTGAAAAACTAAATTTATAGATGTGATACCATAGTGGTAACTATTATGCACGAGGCTCAAACCAGTGAATTAAACTAATAGAAATTCATTGTTTGTCGCCTACAATTGTGAAGCTTTAGGTGTAACACCAACATAAAATATGTCGATATACAAATTGTAAATGGATTGTTTAACATAATCTCACCATACAGTTACATGGACACGTTACAGCAGTTTCTTTATGGTCCAGAATTANCGCAATATGATCCAAGAACAATACNCTTAAGGTTGTATTAATTTATTCTAGACATTAGGACGGTGTATGTGGTCACAAGAACTAATATTGAAGTCATACAGATACCCTACATTTGTACAAGTTCAGACTTTATATCAGGGGGCACAATGTGGACAATCTAATGTTTGCTTGGGACANCGATTGGTTAGGACCAGAGATGTTTGGATCAAGTAACTTTAGGTGCAAGTTAGAAAAGCACATTTTATTCACATAAAAAGAGAAAAGCTAACAAACTGTTCAGATTGTAACATGGCTGTTAGGCAGAGTCAAAGACTGTTTATTTCATGAAACAGGGATTTCAGCAACCACAGTTTGTACAAAGAGTTAAGCATGTACAGTATGGAGTGTTCTAGAAAAATTGTCTTATTGTGAAAAGACAGGATAGAAAACATTTTGCCACCCTCAGCAAGATTGCAACCCAATACCTGGAATGTTAACGTGTAAAAGACCCAACGAGGACCACAATGAAACGCTTCCTGCAAAAACCCCAACTGCAGCCGATTAAATCAAAGCAGATTCCCTGCAGCGCAGCATGGGATTCTTTGCTAAATCATTTGCAGTTTGCAGATTTTTAAAGGAAGATCACTCCCCAGCATATGCTATAGGTGTTAAAGTGTAACCGCCTCGCTGCCAAGTGCTGGTACAGCACCTCCTGGCTGGCAAGAGGTTATATGGTTCTTACAACAGGGCTCAGTCACTCCCCCAAACACACACATACATTAGTAGGACAGTTTTCACAATCTGCAGGATACTGCGCTCCTCCTGTGCATCCTCCCTTTAGTTCTCTTCCTTCTTTGCTTCTTCCTGCTTTGCTTCCTCCTTTGGCAATTCAGGGACCAGCACCACCTTACCAACATTTTTCTTTTCCTGCATCTGCCTCATGGCCTCACCAACCTGCAGAGATAAAACGTACACTTTAGGTGGCAAAAAAACCCAACACCCATGGGCATTGAGTTCACAATACTAATCATACAGTTCCCCATGCTAAAAATTTATGTTCACACAATACGTTCCATGTAACGTTAAGCCTTTGAGAATTGTTTGAAGGATTCGAGACCCTGGTCCAAGCCTATTCCTTTCAGAATATGAGTACTTAGTTTAGAGCTGTATTAAGGTTTGCAGTTGAGTCTTTATGGTTCTAACAAAGTCTAAAGTGGACTATTTAGTTTTGATATATGGGTCTGAATCTCTACCATAGGATCATCTATCGCTCTAAAAGACATCTGTAGCAGATCAGGGTCTTCAATTGCTTATGTCTGAGAACAATCTTTTTGACATTTATAGTCCTTGACCAAATTTGGAGACTCATGCTAGTCCATTCCCAAACCACAGATGAAGACGTTCCTTCAATATCCTAATCCTTAAAGAGTATATGAGGAGCATGTATTTGTTTTAAAAGGGCCATCTCCTCTTCACTGCTCAGTGTAAGCACAACACAGATACGCAAACAGAGGCCTGGTTCCTCACACAGCAGCTCAGGCNATGTTGGACTAGAAGGCAGCAATGCTTATACCTGCACTAACCCAGGTACTGCCTGGAACAGTACATGCACTGCCACCCAGTGATTTGTTTGGCTCCAACTAAACCTAGTATTTGTTGAGCTCTTTCACTGAATGCTATACTTTATAAGCTGATATCTAATACAATGCAATAGCAATGTTCTAGGACTACTTCTAATGGAGAATATAAGATTCTGGAAGTCAGGCAATGGTTGATAGAAAAGTAAATTTGATGTTTACAATTGACTGTTGACCATACAATAAGTAGTAATTTTTTTTAGTCTTAAAGGCTTGATAAAGGCTTAACAGTGTATTCCAATCTATTATCCAACAAAAGGATACATTGTATAAATATACTAATATGGTTTTCCAACAAAATGGAGAAGCATATTCATATTAAATAAAAAAAAGTCAATATTTTATTTTATAACCCAAAACAAATAGAATGCTGCATGCATGCNATTCTGTGTTGCAACTAATGTTCCCATTTTATGAAAAGTGTCCCAGTAGCTAAGACATCTGGATAGTCATTTTAATTTCTTGGAGCGGCTGCCAGATGTCAGCAAGGAGGGAAGCAATACAGATAACAGTCTTCGTCTCCAGAGAGGAGGAAGTGGGGAAAACAGCAGACACTAGATTTTTCCTTTGAAGTTTTCCAAAAGGAAACGCAACACAATGATTGTTCCACAACGTCACAATCCTGAGCCCTGGGTCAGTCATGGAATGGGTGTGAAAGTGGATTCAAAACACTAGACCCATCAAAAAAAAAAATAAAAAAAAAAGTGTGGTTTTCTACTAAAACCTTCAATATCGAACCTGTGGAGAACATAAGCATAGTTGTTTGTATTAGAAGGGTCTATCTACTTACCTGCTCGAAGGCATATACACTGTCAATTTTAGGTTTAATGTCTCCCTTCTTATAGAGATCAAAGAGGATGTCTACGACTTCTGTAATCAGCTCAGTTTCATTATCCAAGTTGCCCAGGTAAAAGCCACACACAGCTTTGTTGGCAGGAATAAGCTGCATGGCATTTATGCTGAACTGGTTCCACCAAGACTTNGCAAGAGCCATGAAGTTCTTCTTTTGTCCAGTCAACATGTTAGCAGCTCCTGGAGAACACAAGTTTTCAGACATTTTCAAGTGGCCCGATTGAAGGAAAAAAAAAAATAAACCCTGTTTAAATTGACTTCAACATTAAGTGATCTATGNGAGATTTCACAGCAAAAGGTGTTGGTAGGTATTACATTTAGCCGTCTATATACAAACACCTTACAACATTCATAAATACATCACTCACAACAACTTGTTTCTGGCAGGGAAGAGTATTTTCTTCATAGCCAAAAGCAATCAATATTGTAAGATTGTACAAAGTCCTATGAATGAGACATTGCATATTGGTGGTGCCATGAGATAAATGCTACCAGTTAAAACTGTGAAGTGATGTATTGGTGTATATGTCTATGGCCCAGATACTCATATTAAAGTTCATACTTTATTAAGCCCTCATGTGGTTTAAAACTATTCCACAGCATGTTATAAGGTATAGGGAATGATCAGTGTAGGAAAGCCAGGCCCATTGGTCACCATTTTGTTGTTCTAGAGCTTGGCACATATCNGATTTTGGTACAGCTGTCTATCAGTGCCAGCCTGCCAAATATTCACCTCCAGTACCCAGTGCCTAAACTGTTAAGATGTTTACAGTAAGGGGTGCCACAAACTTAAGTCTTTCTGGAGAAGCCAGTTTATGACAATCATTGCCAGACAGGCATATTTCATTTTATAACCCTAGGATAAATCAACTCACCATAGATTACCAGCTTCCCCATAGGTTTCAAAAGGTGGTATCCTTTGCTAGTGTCTGATCCTCCAAGCGGGTCCAGAACAATATCAACCCCTAGAAGATAAAATAAAGTTACACGCTGCCACNATAGACAAACCAAGTAATTATATACCAGCAACCATCTAAAATGGAGACAAAGTGCAGAGATGGCACACTGACCTAATTTTTTCAATTATTTAATTCATTTTGAGTAAGAAGAACTATAGCAAATAAACATAGGGAACACAGGCAGTTACATTCCCTTTTATTATCGCCAGTACTGGAAATTACAGTCAGTTTATAGTGGATTATAAACCTCAGCCACAGAAGTTAATTCGAAATTACAGCAAACAGGAACTTTGTATTCATGTCACAAATCCTATTAGTTAGCATTACTCAGATAAGACTTAGTATCACCTGATAAGACTTGCCTTCAAGTACCTAACCACATNTATTCTTTTATGAAGACTAATGCCGCGTTCAGATTGCCTGCGGGCAAAAAGCCGCAGTCAGAGCTCTGTAAGCCACCAATCCTTAGGCGCCGTTTTCAAAAGGCATCGTTCATATTGCCTTCAAACGGCGCCTTTTCCACTAGAGCCATCGTTTTCACTGAAAACGATGGCGATTTTAGGCAATCTGAACGGGGTATAAAAGGTCAAACCCAACAAGGCAAATAACAAAAATGCATAAATTTACCTTTTGGGGAAATTTTCCGAACTTCATCGACATAGTCACTTGTCTTGTAGTCAATGGTGTGGGTGACACCATGTTCCTTTAGTGCTTCATGCTTTGACTCTGATGCAGTCCCAAATATTGTAACATCTTGCACAGTCTTACAGAGCTGAGTTGCCGCTGTGCCAACACCCCCTGTGGAACAAAGTCATGTTAGATAACACCAACAACTCAATCTTCTCAACACTAGACAATGATACGAGATATTTTCAGTGGCCCGTCTCATGTTTGAGTTTTAACGTTGGCACTGGATTAATGTTTATTTTCAGATGGCACTAGAAATTAACTAGAAACTATTTTGTTTGAAGGATTTAAATCATTACAAGCTTATACACTGGAGAGTGTTGCTGTTAAAAGCCCAAAAGAGACAAGTTTACTGCGCATGCCACTTATGAGAACATACTCCGTATGGTCCTATATTCATCCACTAAGGGCTTCGCCACGTCCTTACACCTAAGCCTCCTCTCAGTAGTAGAAGCCAAGTTCACCATTTAAAACTTATGGTATGGTGGGGGTATTGCAAGTTCTGTGTGTAAGAGTGGAGGGTTCTACACAGACTAAGTTTGCACATACGTAACTCCATTCCATGCAAATCTAGTCTCTAGAACCCGGAGGCGGCCATATAGGGGACCACCTAGGGCCCAGCAGGGTCAGGGTGCACAGTAGATTNTACACACAGATAGTCCATATGTATATACACACACACGACAAAGCATGGGGCCATGCACATTAAGACATCAGGGGACCCTCATTGACAGAGACCCGCAGCAGTGGGGCCCGACTCCTAGTACTTNATTTTAAATCTGGCAACTAATAAGGCTCCATTTATTAGAGACAAATCTAAACTATTTTGTTTAAAAAGGAGGTAGACCTAGAACAGAATGATTACAAGTCCGCTGTCTCGTAAAAGCTGCTGCTGCACTTCTACACAAGAATCAGATTCATGTCATCTGTCCTATAAATTCCTGGAATTCACATTCCCTGGAAGAGTGGGAGGAAGATACATACATTGTATGAGAGGCTGCAAGGAATGAGGATTGTGCTCTTATGCGAGACTTACAATATTTACCACGTCCCCGTAAAACCACTTGTGGCTTACTACAAAGCATGTCCGGATCCTTAAGACTGAAACTTAGATAGTGCCGTCATTGATGCTATGGAATAATATGCAAGAAGAGAGGCACAATATAACATTTCTATCTATTGTTTGTGAAAACTCCAGTATCATACAAACTCTATATATAGGAATACAGTCAATAGGAACTAGATTGTAGCTGTCAAAGGATCCTTTGTTTCTTTCAATTACTGGTTAGTGGAAGCCAGGGTCATGTAACAGTCATGGGAAGACTGTACGAGACATTGTNCTTGTTATGTATATTTATACTTTTACATTTCATTTAAATTCATATACAGCTTCTGAGAAGAAAATAGTGTTACACTGACCAGCCACACAGATCACAATAAGCCCATCACTTGTTTAAATAGTTTTGCACGGNGATACTTCACAGTACAATGCTTTAACCTAAACAGGAATTACCCTTATTAGACAGGAAGAGATCATTGCATGCAGGAAAGAGAAAGGAAACATGTTAAATGCTGCCCATTACAATGGAGGAAGTGATGACAGTCTTAGGAATGCTGCATTAGATACTATTGCAGGAAGTAACCAGGTTCAACTACTGTTTTAGTGTCAACGTTTGGGAAGGGGGGCAGGAGTGAAATGGAGGACCTTTGGATGCCCATAATTGGCGAATAAACATTTCGCAGGAAGTAGAGTCCCAATAGAAAGAATATAGAGAAGGAACAAACAGACATGGAGATAACTCACCTGCAGCCATGTGGATGAGTACACTCTGTTTGGGTCGAAGATTCCCAAAGTGGAAAAGGATCATGTAGGCAGTGATGTAGTTTACCAGCAGGGCAGCGCCTTCCTTGAAGCTCATTCCTTCTGGCATGATGAATGTGTGGCTGACCTGCACAGTGACCAGTTCTTGCCATAAGCCATATCTGCTGAAGACCAACACATTATCCCCAACCTGAAAAATAGGAATAAAAACAAAAACAAACCGTGTTAGCTTAAAACTTATTCCATTACATTAATATTCAAAAAGTAAATATTTGGCACAGATGGGTAATAACTATTGAAAACTTTCTGGAAAGCCAGTTTGGATGACTTTCATTAACACATCTGGGGGAACAATACATTTGTCCAGGCTTAGAGATATTCATTTAACATTAGTAAGGTGTCATTTCCCATATGGAAAGAATTCAACACCTGCTTTAAGCTTATCCTGACTATGGGCAAAAGGTTACTGTCTGGGTAAGTCTTAAATGTGACCAGATTAGAACACCAGTGAATTTGCTGACCACATAGCCAAATGAATACACCGACTACCTCACCCTTCATCATCCAAAGTTAGAGTACAAAGGATACATCAGAAGTCTCTTAATTTAAGAAGTTACACTTCTAATCCAAAAGCACCTCCGCACTTCCCTAGACACACATTACATATAAGTCACGACNACAATAATCCACCTTCACTAGCAACCTGTAAGAGCAATGGTCCTCAAAGGATGCTGCTAGACAGTGTGCCTGGTAGTTAGTATTAATCCCCACTAACCTGTGACCCTGGTTACCCATGTAGCGCCTCATATTAAGGGTTTGGATGGAATAGAGTAATAAATCAGTTCATTAGATCTGTAAAGGAACCTTTCCATACAGTGTCTCTTGAAAGGGCAAAGTAATACAAGCAAAGTAAAAAAAAGTTAAACGGAATAGAAGCCTCTAGCAGTAACAGGTGCCATGTGGTTTAACGTTACTCGGTTTGCATTATATCTACTCTGCTAACAGATGTGACATGAATATGAACAAGGTANAAGTACATGAGAATTCATAAGTCACATCGATCCTATTACCTCAGTGTAAAAACAGTTACATTTAAGAGAATTGTATCTAGCCCTGTTCATAGACCTGGAATATGCTGGGTCCAGACCACAATGGACAACCAATCAGATTCCAACTACTGCAGAATGTGAACTCNAATCTGATTGGTTGCTATGGGCCACATCCCCACTTTTAAATCTCACCGCTGGGGATTGTAGTTTGACAACCCCTGAAGAGCCGCAGGTTGCTTACCCCTGGTCCAGGGTGTGGAAAATGACAATTGTAATATCAGTTGAAGATTTTTTACCC
Organism: Platyplectrum ornatum; assembly: GCA_016617825.1. NCBI lineage: Eukaryota > Metazoa > Chordata > Amphibia > Anura > Limnodynastidae > Platyplectrum > Platyplectrum ornatum. The sequence continues at coordinate 27,154 of JABWIB010004429.1, forward strand.
TTTGGTCCAGCAGACAGTAATCCTCCAGACTGGTCCTGGTAATTGTAATGTGCATGCCTTGCACAACCTTTCACACTAGATCGGTCTTCTGAGCATTTCACAACATTTACTAAACTAAGCACTTTTTAGCATTAAAAATAG
>JABWIB010004430.1:19186-29574 GCA_016617825.1 Platyplectrum ornatum
GGGAGAATACTTTATTGTTGCATGTTGCACACAGATACTGACCAGCGTTACTGTTACACTGTTATTACACTTGTGCTGGAAACACCATCTCTCACAGTTTCATTTTACATACTGGAGAATGTGAGCTCAAAATCTGATTGGTTGCTATGGGCAACATCCCCACTTTTCAATTCCCCTGCAATCTGGCCACTTAGTGAATTTAAGCCACAATCTTCAAAGTAACAATTCACATTCTTCTGTATAGAGCCACCTTGTGGACCAGCATGTAATTGCAGCATACCATTGCAGCAAAGGTTTATGGGTAGTATTTCCAATAGATCCATCGAAAACTAGACAGCAAAGTGAACAGGTGAAAGAAATCTACTTGATTAAAAAGTGTCAGTGCGTGCCCTATTAAAGACATGATCTGTGACTGATGCACATACCTTGACAGTGACTATTCCCATTTCCATTCCAAGTCTGGATGTGCGATCATACAAACTGAGGCACTAAACTAGCAAACGTGTGTGTGGTGTCTGAGAGGATCAATGCTGTCATTGTAAGCAGATGTCACATGAGATAACATAAGTTGCTTTTATGAATGTCTGGATTGCTTCCTGACATATGTACATATGGCACCGAGCTTCTGTAACTGAGCTATTATCAAGCTGATAAAATGGAGCAAACTCTAAAAAAGAAGAAAACCTAGATTGCGATGGAAACTTTTTGCGATGGTTAACTTTTTGCTCACCTGGAAGGAATTTGAAGACTGGCTCCTTATTCACGAGTGACGGCTGACAGCGCAGCAATGCATTCATTTCTCAAACTGAGATTAAAAGCCCTGCAATGCTAAATACTAAATAAGTGACCTTCATGGTTTATTGACTGTCATTGAGGCTCTGTAGTTAAAATTCTGTCCTGTTTGCTGTGTTCTGCCTGGTAGTCATATTGCCGAATGCAGAGGTGTAGTTGGAGGGGATGAAGGGGAAATGACCCCCCCATGCTGCACCCGGATCCCACATACCGGCTGCGGAAAACAAGTCTGGATCCAGCCCTTATGTACTCAATTAGGGCCAGATTCAGATTTACACTCTCATGACTTACACTCTCATGGGCAAAACCATGTTGAATTGCAGGGGAGGCAAATTGAATTATTTGCAGTCAGTATTAGAGTTGAGAGATGATGTTTCCAGCCCAAGTGTAATAACAGTGTAACAGTAACGCTGGTCAGTATCTGTGTGCAACATGCAACAATAAAGTATTATCCCTGTATGCAAACACTGACATTCATTTTACCCCCCCCTGCAATTCAATATGGTTTTACCCATGAGAGTGTAAGTCATGAGAGTGCAAATCTGAATCTGGCCCTTAGATCAGTAATAGTGTGGCCCCGCCCAAATGAGGGGGAAACTTTCTACTCACCTGTCGGTGACCTCCTGTTGGACCTTCCGACTCCACAACCGAGAAGACGCGGTGTCGAAGAGAAGCGCTGGCGGGCTGAGTCCCGTAGGCAGACAGGAGGGCAGAGGAGGGGAGTGTCCTGACTCCCCAATAGCGGCGGGTGCGTGACCCTGCACGCCTATTGATGGGATTCCGGCTTGCTCTGGCCACGAACCTAAACCACCCGGAGCACAGGCACTGATGCTGGCGAGCCTGCCTTACTCAGCGCACTGAGGGCCAAGAAAGGGAAAGAGGGGAGAGGAAGTAGCCCGCCTTGCAGCCGCTGGTGGTGTTCCCACAGATCGCTGGTCAGTACCTGTAGAAGGGAGTCGAACGAGAAACAATACAGGCAAACTTTATACAACGTAATTCACTAAAGGACCCCCACTGGGCACAACACTAAAGCTCAAAACGCAGAGCGAACAAGAAGACAGAGGGGTTTGGCAAAACTGAAATAGAATTTCCCTTTCTCACAGACCGACCAGGCAAAGTGAGGGCACTGCTACGTGGGTAGGTTCCGGGCGGATGGTAGGGTAAGAAGGACAGAGATGGAATTAGGTCAAAGGGAGTGGTTTGTCTGGAAGGGCACAGGTTGAGGGAAAAGGTTTGGGATAAGAGTTAGCCGGGTCGGAAGACCTGGGTCTGCTCGGGCCGGGGACCGCACAGGTCTGGGTGGATGGGGTACGTGCCCCTGAGGCTTCAATTGGACAGGGAAAAGGTTTAGGGGTAAGCCGGGTCGGCTGGCCTGGGTCCGCTCGGGCCGGATTGGTGCTGCCCGGGGACTGCACAGGCCTGAGGTATCGCTCCCCTGGTCCCACGGTCGAGAGCCCTGGAGCCTCTCCACCACTTCCTTCCAGGTGCCAGACACCCAAGGACCCAGAAGATCTTTTGCAGGGTCCTGGGTATCCGGCTGCCTGGTTCCCTGACCTTCCGGCTCCCCGCTGGTGCTGGTGTAGCTGCTGCCACTGCCGCAAAGTCTGCCGCCGTCTCCCCTGCTGCCACTGCCGCCGAGTCTGCCTCCGTCTCCGCTGTCCTCACTGCCGCCGTCTCCGCCGCCGCCGCCTTCCATCTTCCGGGTCAGAAGCCGATCGGACCACGTCACTCGCACGCTCCTCCTTCTCTCCGTCGCAGAGGCGGGTTTTATACCCGCTGCCGGGGGCGGGGCCAATGACGCGGCGTGTCCTAATTGGATGGCCGCGCCCCTTCCCTCTGACTTTGCAACCACCTCGCCTGATTGGCTGGCGGNCGCGCCACTACTGCCCCGGCTGCCTCCCCATTGGTCCTCGGTGGATCCTGGAGGATCCGCTGCGTCTTGCCGGGGAGGCAGCGGCCGACTCCTGTCTCTTCGCCCGGCCGAAGTTCCGGCCGTTACAATAGGATTTGCCGTTCCTTCATTACAGGCAGGGTCGCCATCAGGGGGTGACAGACGGACCTACTATCCTGAGCCCGGACAGAGTGAGGGACCGGTGCCATGTCACTGGCGTGCAGTAATGGACTATCTGTATCTGTATTTGCTCTGTTGTCGCTACATGCCTGAACTCACGTAGATGTCAGTAATGGAGTCTAATTGAGCTCCCCGGTCTTCACGATGTCACATGGAGGAGCGGTCCCAGGCCCCGCTATTACTGACTACGGCCCAGGTTACAGGTGTCACGCTCGAGAAGTGTTCATCTGCAATATTGCCATGTGATGGGGGAAGAATGGATATACTTTACACAAACCCTAAAATATGTTAATTATTTTATTATATTTAACATTTTTTAACCCATTCTTAACCCTAAATGCTTTTAAAATGAATCTGAAGAGTCTGCGGAACAGCGGTGACACTTTTTCCGCAAGGATAAATTCATATTGGGACCAGGGAGGACATTGTCAATGTTTTGTTTGGTGCCTTATTCCCTAACAGCAATGCTGGAAGCAGACGCCGTGATCGCTTAATACTAATAATACACGGAGGGCCATCTGCCGAGACTCTCTGATGGGTTGGGACAAGTCATCAGTCCGAATGCCTTTTATATTTCAGCTTTATTGAATCATCAAACATCTCGCTTGTCGCGTTTCGCAAACAGAAAGGACGGTGTATGGATGTTGCTGACAACTGGGACATCTTACGTTTGAAAAGATCCCGCGAGTTAACCTACCTGCCTGCGGATTTCCATCACAGAACCAGCCACCAGCCGAGGGTGCTGGGTGATTGGCGTTATCTTCCTTCTACTCCGGCCAGTTTATTCATCACAAATAGTTTTGAAGTGGAGCACTCGTTCCCCCATGGCTTTGTTTGGAATGGTGATGCTGGCAGAAGCCGGGCTGTGATGGACAGTGATGTGGAGAAACCAGACAAATCTATTTCTATCGAGTAACAAAACGTTGCTCCAAGTCTGAAAGTCTCTTTGTTCTCATGTTAATCACTGAGTATCCTTTACCACAATTACAAATGGACAAATATTGTTGTGTAGTCTCTGACTATTGAAACTAATGGATGCAGAATCCCAGTATCGCAAGCTCCAGAAATATTCCAGAACATATTATATATAATGTGTTTCTTTTGTGAACATCCACGGTTCTCAAACTGTGGGTTGGGACCCCAAAATGGGCCCACATCTGGTCTACCGTGTATGCTCACTTGTCTTACAACTGAATTCAATCACTCATCCTTATGTTCTGCGGGGCATTTCATGGGTGTGTATATATGGAGACGTGTAGTCAATGAGCTGCTTGGGCTTGCCCCAGGTAGAAGGTGTAGATTTTTTTCCCCAAACCCAACCCTTTTCGTACTTCTGACCCACCCTTCACTGCAGCCTAACCCTAACATTTCCCTTCTATGCTCTATCTCCTCCCTGCACCATAGCCCTAACCTTACCCTTCTGCAATCGATTCCCCTCTCTGCAGCCTAAACCTAACGTTCCCCTGCTATGCTCCATCCTTTTTCCATAGTCTAACCTTATCCCTTCCTTCATTGCAGCAAAACCTAATTTTCCCCTTATACAGTCCATCCACCCACCTCTTTTGCTTTTTATGTATTTTACTGCAATTTGGGCCTCCATGTTCGTATATGTATATATATATTGTGGGCCCCAAACTGCTACAGAATATATCCATACATATATGTTTGTATATATTCTATAGCAGTTTGGACCTCATTTTATATATACATATACAAACATGGAGGCCCAAACTATATATATATATATATATATATATATATATATATATATATATATATATATATATATATATATATATATATATATATATATATATATATATATATACACAGTTTTTTTTTTGTATAAAGTGGGTCCCTGTTGAAAGGTTTGCTATGGGGCCCAGCCTTTTGCAGTTACGCCCCTGCTGATCAGTCCCTGTCCTCTGTACACACTGAGGCAGAGCAGGCTGCAATTATATCTGATCTGTCTCTGTCCACTGGTGGTTGTGGGTGTGATCAAGGAACAGAAAGGAGAGAGGAGAGAGAGCAGACTGAGAATCAGGGTGCTGTATGATGACCACTAGTGACTGGTGGATAAAATACATGTTTAAACAACCACAGAATTCTCTAAATGGAATATTGCTGGAAGGGGGTATCCAGGTAATCAGAAACCCCTGTGGTTATTATATCATTATTCCTTTGTTAGTATGTATATTTTAAGCTCCCTTCCTGCATTTGTCCCATAACCCATCTTATATGGGTGGTTAATGCAACATGAATAGATAACTGCTTCTCCTGCATTGTGTTCTAGCACAGAGTTCCTGCAAATGGTTATATATGAATGATAATGTTTATTTCCACAGAAATAATCTTTTCTAATCATGGAGAAATGTTATCTTCCCCGGCAAGTCCTGAAAAACATCTGACAAAATATATATATAGTTATTATTTCTCAATCTCAGGGCAGTCATCTGTTGCTTGGATATTAGGATTTACCTCTTATCGTTATCGCTGCTGAACAATGATTAAGACTTATAGGAAAGGTGGCCAGATATGTGCTGACTCCATATACAAAACTATCCAGCCACCCGCCATAAACTAACAGCAATCTCACAAAAGTAAACTTTGAAAATAATTCTGTTTTATTTCATTTATGTTTAACAATTAGCAGAAGCTTATATAGATATTATTTTTTGCATATTAATATCGCATTATTAATACTGATTATAACTTATTCTAGACACGTGTTTTAAAATTGTTATTTGGATAAAGCCGGATATATCCAGCTAAGTAGCCCAATAATTCTATAGTGGCTATGTTGGAACAATGTGTGTGAACGCTGACGAGGTTTGGGTTAGGCTGAGGAAAGAGGATTAAGCGGAGAAAGGGGAAAGGTTAGGGTTAGGCTGCAGAGAAGGGATGGATCATAGAAGGGGCAGGTTAGGGATAGGCTATGGGAAGGACATAGAGCAGAGAAGGGAAAGGTTAGGGTTAGACTGCAGGGAAGGAATGGATCATAGAAGGGGCAGGTTAGGGATAGGCTATGGTGAGGAGATAGAGCAGAGAAGGGAAAGGTTAGGGTTAGGCTGCAGAGAAGGGATGGATCATAGAAGGGGCAGGTTAGGGATAGGTTATGGTGAGGAGATAGAGCAGGGAAGGGAAAGGTTAGGGTTTGTCTGCAGAGAAGGAATGGATCATAGAAGGGGTAGGTTAGGGATAGGCTATGGGAAGGACATAGAGCAAAGAAGGGAAAGGTTAGGGATAGACTGCAGAGAAGGGATGGATCATAGAAGGGGCAGGTTAGGGATAGGCTATGGTGAGGAGATAGAGCAGAGCAGGGAAAGGTTAGGGTTAGGCTGCAGAGAAGGGATGGTTCATAGAAGGGCCGGTTGGGTTTAGACTAAAGAGAAGGAATAGGTGGTAGAAGGGGTAGGTTAGTTACACTGTGGGGTAGGAGGGTTAGGGTAATGGAAGGGAAATGATTGTAGCAGGGAAAGGTTAGAGTTAGGCTACAGGAAGGGGATGGATCATAAAAGGGGAAAGTTTAGGTTAGGCTGTGGAGAAGGGATAGTTAGGGTGATGTATGGGAAGAAATAGGGTGAGTATAATGATAAAATCATACCTGACAGCGCTGAGAATTCAAAGTAGAATTCAAATTGAAACAGTGAAAAAATGAGTTGAGAGGTGACGTTTTCAAGATCAACTCTAATTTACTGATTAAACTTAAAGCTTTGCAGTATGTCAAGGCTGTGTAAAAGTTTGCATGGCTCACAATGTAAAGTGTTTCTGCTTAGCTCAACGCCTGTTTTACCCCTACTCTAAAACTCTGAATGAGACCCAAAGAGTCTGCAAACCAGCTGCACCCACAAAAGATCCCAAGACAAAGCAGCTACAAAGCAATGGAAAACGGGTGATAGAAGGACCGGGCCCGCTCTTCTCCAACGTCTACCGCACATAAAGCGCCTCTTTCATTTAAAAGCAGTGTTAAATGGCGCACATAAATTCATCTGCACAAAAGAATAAAATGACTGATAAGAATGATTCCTAGATTGGCGAACAATGCGGCCACCAAGTACGGCCTATTGTTATTATTACCGTCATAGGGATGTAAAAGAAGAATATCCGCATTTTGCGGGTAGAAAGATAAGGATCGCCGCCTTGAAAGGCGCATGAAGTATTCTCGTGTAACGCGCAAAACAAAAAGGACTTCACAGACTTGTTTAAGAGAAGGAAAAAAAGAGAAGCGAGAAGCGGTGACAATGTGTGATGAGTATGGGATCGAAAGGAAACGCCGAAAAATAAAAGGAGACAAAATAATCAGTTTATTGAACCCTTCTGAAGAAATCTGGGAAAGACATTCGGCTCCCCGAGGCCATATCAGTCATGTTGTGTCAGACGCATAGCCAGGTCAATAACAGCAGACCCGCAGACTGTATGATAGACTTCTATGCTGCACGGTGTTTCATCTTTCTCCTTGCTTTCCCCCCTTTCCACGGCTGAAGGTGTCGAGACATTTTTTTTCCTCTGAGGTGTAAGGTTAAATATTTTATTGATGAAAATATGGATTTAAGGGAATTAGAAACCATGAAGTTATAAATACCATCCAGTGCTGGGAAATACAATCCCAGGCCTGAGCTGTTTATGCTTTCGTTCCAGGAATAGGAGCAGTTTTTCAAATGACCAGTCTCTGGCCCCTGAGGCTGCCTTCCATCCCTTCCAGACAATAGCGAGAGGTCAATGATGGTGGCATGGCCATGGCTTAAAGTGGACCTGACACCAACCTTCTATACAAATGGCATCTCCTTATAGCAATAAGAATCATATTTATCCAAAGATTTCTTAAAGCTGGCCATACACTAGAAAGATTATCTATACAGCATGATTTACTAGATCATTTGAACCATTTTTCCCTTGCCCAACTTTCAATTATTGGCACAGTTACCACACACTAAGCAATTATTGTTCAGGGAAAGAAAAAAAAAGCACACGATTTTTCTGCTGTTTTTTCGTCTTTAAAAGTGAATGAATTCATACAAATACTAGCAAAACCGTTCAGGCTTATCTGAAATGCCCATACACACACCAATATTGGATGACTCAAAAGATAATCATTTGTGCAGAACAAAAGATAAAATGAATGTCTTATTGTCTGAGCTTCATTTTTGTAAAGGATTATTTTATTAATGAAGTTTCATTTTAAACATTATTTTATTTCATGGCTCCAGGGAGAAACAAAAAGCTGTCAGTATGGGGGTGGGGCGGAGATTGTAATTTATAGACTCGTCATACTCAGATCCTTGCCCCCTGCAAGTTACTTCATATGGTTACTAAGAATGAGTGTGACTTGATCATCACAGACAGCTTTTCTTGCAGCATTTTACATAATACTCCCCTCAGGGGTGTAACAAGCCACGGAGCTAGGAGCTAGGAGGCGGAACCAAGACTGGATGCGCGGGGGCAGGCTAAATCATTGCAGAGCTGCTCACAATAATAAACAGCTCCCAGCATTCCTACATGGAGAGCCATGCGCTGTTTTAAGCCATCAATCTGACATCTTAGAGGGCAGGGGAAGCAGCTGACATGCCCCATCCCCCTCTTCTCCTCCAGGCCCTGGTGCATCAGTTATGCCGTGACTCCACTAATTCCAGTTTCTGAATAATGAGTTAAAGAAGCAGCACTTGTTTTCATTACCCATTACTCTTTTTTTTTCATCTCGTTGCCCGCACAAGGAAGTCGGTGGCCATTATATCACATCGTTCTGGAAAGGAGATGAGCAGAGGTGCAGAGAACGGAGAGGGAGGAAGCCGTCTTGGCCAATACAGCGTGAAATAAGCTGGTGATGATGCGTAGCCGTCGCCTTTGATAGACAATAAAATAAGTCGGAGATTGTTATATCCTGAATGTAAAAGAAAAGAAAACGGTGCGAATGACTTCTGCGTAGGTGAATGGAGCTGTTGTGCTTTTAATTGTGTGTATAGGGGAATATTGTAAAGTTGGTTTAGTAGAATGATACAAATACTATTTAACATTATTTAAACTATTTCATGAAAATATTATATAAAACGTATTGACACAATTGTATGTAAAATGAATCTAATAAAATAATATTGGATCCTAAGGTATAGGCTCCGTACGGATACGGATCAGTAAACGCCATACGCCATATATCCACACTCCTTGGTGACCACTTAATCTTCCTCTTATTGAACATGGTTCCACCTAAACTCCACCCACAAATGACCATATTTGGTCAAAACTTTGCCTATTTTGCATGAGCTCTGCCCCTTTTGTTGGCCACAACAAAAAGGTTCGGTCAGTCCTGCATACATATTTGGGAGGTATGGTAATATGCTTTGGTCAGTAACGGCCTTATGGCCTCTCGACTGCTAAAGGCAGTCCAGGATGCAGTAAAGCTAAGTCCAGGATGCAGTAAGACAGTCAGGCCCATAACTACAAGGAGCATTAAGGGTACATCTGCTACGAGATCCGGAGAAAGGGGTGGCCATTCCCAATGCACTGTACCTTTCAGAGGGAGACAGCTTAAAACAGCACTTCATGTTTAAGCTGATGGGCCAGCTTGGCCCTGCCCCCCAGGACAGCCATCAGGGGGGACAGCCGGGACTCCTGTCCTGGGCCCTGAAAGAGCAGGGGCCCAGCACTGGCAGCATGACTCCTCAATCCTCACTGCACCCCAGTACTGCACGCACACGCCAGTACTGGTGTCCGTGTCAGCTGCTCCTCCTGGGCCCGGCCGAACTGAGCAGGGAGGGGTGAAGGGACGGCCCAGGCGGAGGGAGAAATAGGCGGGGGCGGAGCCAGGGGACATGTCTGTACCTACCCAGACTTAGACTCTGCCCCTGTACTATGGGACCCACACGTCCTGCCGCTTTGAACATTTAGAGTTAAAATTACTTTATTTTGTTCTGTATTTTAGGGCTTTTTTTGTTACAAGGAAGCGATTAACATTATTTAAGCAATTTCACAAAAATTAATGTAAAACATTATTAACAACGATCCTTTCCTGTAAAATCAATGTCATAAAATAACGTATTGATTAGGAAACAATCAACAACTCGGCTATATAGGGATAACCTTTCCTTCCCCACGTGCCCGAGAAAATAGTAGCAGGTAAAAGGAGGACATTAACCGTGCAAGGAGGCGGATAAGGAATTAAAGACTAGAATAATAATTCAAGGCATTTCCATTTTAGACAGCGTTTTTATTGATGGACACCTGGAACATTTAATATAGCACTCTTACTGTCTACTAATTATCTACCATAAGGATAAGAAGGTCGACCAAGGTGAATGTTGACGTGTCAGCAAAGACGTGCAGTTTCTAATAGGAAAATTATACAATGTGGTGTGTACGCGCTATAATAATGTTTTAAAAGTTTAACCATTAAATAAAGAAATAGCTGACAACTCTCGGGGATATCGGCAGCCGTCATAGAGCAGATCGAGCAGTGCATGCTGGCGTGTGGGGAAGAGGGGGGTGAACGCTCCTGTCACTCCCCTGTCTCATGCGGAGATTACACTGCCTT
>JABWIB010004431.1:9340-19521 GCA_016617825.1 Platyplectrum ornatum
GAAAAAATACAGACTGTATCAACCAAAATTTACCACTAACTTAAAGTACAACGTGTCACGATAAAACAATCTCAGAATCAGTTGGATAAGTTAAAGCATTAAAAAGTTATTACCACATAAAATGACATGTCAGATTTGTAAAATAGGGCTTGGTCATTAGGGACCAAATAGGACGCGTCTCAAAGGGGTTAAAATTTTAAGTTCTGTTCATCCTACATTTTGGCATAATTTACTGTAGTACACAGTACATTTGAATATTTCAATATTTCACAGAAGGGAAGTTTGTGTAGGTATATATATTATTACAGGGGGTTATGTATTTATATATCCTTTTTGAAATTAGGCTTGACCAATTAAATATTTAAGTTTTCTTTTATAAACACTACTAAATAACCAACTAGTAAAGTGGACCATAAAGGATATATATGTAAAATTACTTTTCATTATATTTATTATGATACTACCTTATTTCCTTTCCATGTTTGTGGTAGTTTAGGTTTTATAAAACCTGTTTTAGCCATGTGGGTTGTATGTGAAACATGTTAACTATAATTGGATCAGGAGGCATTAAGACTACAATTAGTTGATCCATTTATTAAATAGAAACATTTACCGTATATACTCGAGTATAAGCCGACCCGAATATAAGCCGAGATGCCAAATTTCACCTAAAAAAAATGGGATAACACATTGACATCATACAGGACAGTGACTCGAGTATAAGCCGAGGGGGGAACTTTTAGCACAAAAAAATGTGCTGAAAAACTAGGCTTATACTAGAGTATATACAGTAATAAAAATATGGCATATAATTAATTATTGGGGAGAAAAAAAATAGTGCTAAAATGCATATGTTATGTAAGTGCAAGTGATGCTAAATATTAATGTAGAGGAGATGTAAAATTAGTTAGTTGTTAATAGAAGCAAAAGCACAAGGCCAACAGAAAAATACCCTAAATCAAGGAGAGAAATTTGGAACGATACATATTTAATTACATACTGGGCTGTTCCATAGGGAGGGGAAAAAAAAACCAAAACACACAAATCATACTTCAGGGACTACAAGTAAAGGAAAATATTTTGGCATTTATTGCCCCCATCAAATTAAAAAATGCACAATTATGGTATACAACAATCTGTTCAGGACAATAACAGCTTCAGCCCACACACAGATGTTTCTTCCAGTTACATGTTCTGTTAATCATGCCCCTCTCGTCTCCGATAACAATTATGAAAAGCCCTTTGGTATAGTGATTAGATTACAAAGTATTTACATACAGTTACAAAATAAAATCTCCATTTAGAACAAGGGATATTCAGTTTGTTAAAGACAAGATAATGGAATGTGCTAATGAAACATTGACAGGTTTTACATCACATAGGTTGTTCTCATTGTAGAATATGAAATGATTGCCATCACAATATGCATGCCATGCAGACTGTGATTTCCTGCATGCTGTAGACTGCCAGGACAGCAGTGGTACCAGATGTATGTTGCAGATATTCCAGTAATCAGGCTGTTTCTCATGCTAGCCAATGCAACCAGTAGAACTGTAGTATGATTCAGTCTTTGTCCAGGAAGGAAAGTGGAGGTTTAATTAAAATATGAGTTCATTGAGAAGTCCATTTTCTTTATCTTTTTTCTGGGTTAGCTTTCAGCCCCAAACAGACTACAATCTATCGCAACACTGTCCGTGCCCGTGGAATTGTGTGACTGTAAAACAAGATACACAATCTTAATGACATGAAAGACATGGTTTGAGAAAACTACACTCTGGAATTATATAGTAATGACAGAACAAACAAAATGAAACAAATACACACACACACCTGTGAGGCAAACTTAGAAACGTCAAACACTTTAAATAATGAGTGTGTGGGGGGGGTGGGATAAAATACTAACAAACATAAAATGATCTTTTAAACAAGCAATGGTTGTAATGTTCAAGCAACAGAAAGGTAGAATAAGAGTCAAAGAGCTGGTCAAGCACATTTTGCAGGTAAAGAGCAGCAGAGGTTGGGGAATACCATAATTTCATTAAGCGCATTTGGTGCAAAGCAATCCTTTTCTTCCGCTCAGGAATCACGCTGTGGGGAAAGTAGAAAGAATGGTAACAAGTAATGAAACGAGCATAGGGATGTATGTTAGGAGGGATTTATTAAGAGCAATATACAAAGAAAGTGTTGACAAAGTAGACACCTGATTGGCCACTTTAACCTAGCTATAACCCCCCACATTCATCACAACACAGACATTAATATGGTAGGTTATTTTCACCACTGTAATGGCTTTCATTAAGATAAGAAGAAGGGCACTGTGCAAGTCTAAATTATATTCATTACTACTTTTTTTTTTTATAGCAATAACTTAAATAATCTGATTTTCAGAACCAAGATTTATAGGTGTCATATGATGGGGCTCACCATGGAGACGGTAAATTTAGACCTGTCTAACATGATGCTTTGTATATTTCCGCACAGAACTTGCCTGTGTCACTTTGCTTTTGAATGTAACGGCAAAAACAGAAGCAGTTTAACTGTTACATCTATAGGAAAGTTTGAAATCACAAACTCTTCGTTAAACAAATTGGTTGCTATATAGGGAAATGACCTTGACTTGCAGCAATTACAATCAAGGACTGGATCCTCATTAAATGTTTTCCATAAGTTCACAATTTTCCATTCCTTACATGAACTGAAAAATGGGCAGTTACATGTCCAGGACAATACTTTACGTCTAACATTCCCATCTCTCAGTGGAAAGATCCGTAGACAAGGCCCTACGCCATACCATAAAATTTAAATGGCCTTCCCCTCTGTAAGAGCAGAGTGATGGAATATACCCAATGCTGAAAGCAGATAGTATGAAAAACCTGCTCCGTACAATCAGTGTAAATCATCTGCCATTGTTAAAGCCCAAACAGACAGACTAATTATGGCAATTACAAGCAGGAAGCCGTTTTCTGTGAATACATAACTATGGGTTTCCCAAAGAAAGTTTGGGGGTATAGGGAGGCCTTCAAAGTTATGTGAACTGGATCAAATACCAAGTTTATTTTGGCTTTCTAAATAGGGAAAACAGCCTGCACTGCTTTTTGTAGCCATGAGCCTATACATCAATGAGTGTCCACTTTCAGGTACCACAAAGTCTCTGGCCCACTATCTGGGACTGCCATGGAGCCATTTTTATTACACATAATTGTCTGTGAAAAATCCTTTGTCAATATAAAACAGACTTCTATTTAAACTATGAAGAAATCTGGTGAGCCCTCCCATATGACAAATGAAACTTTTAGAAATATATTTGCAAATATATTAAAACAAAATAATATACTTAATAGAAAATGTATTCATTTTATGTAATTGATAAATCATACTTCATCCATACAAGAATGAAAATTTTATGTTTAGCTAAATAATAGATTAGCCAAATTATACAAAAATGGTTTATTTTACACTCTTGTTGGGTCTAACAAATATCAGAACAGAAACATTATAAACTTGGAACTAGAAGCAATATATGAACCTGGCCTCTACAATACAACAGATAGAAACACAGGGCAGATGTTGTACTGCCAGGAGGCACACGCTTACCCTCTCAATGTGCTGCTTCCTGTAGAAGACCTGGTTATCCTTTTTGTAATGCATGAACTGCCAATTAAATCTGACCTGGGGTTCTGCACACTGGATTGCAAAATTACTCTGAAAAGAGTTCAAATAGAATGCAATGATGTGGTCTGCATTACATACACACATCAATATTCAATGGCGAAACAAAACGTTCTAGAAAAAAAACCTCAAAACATGAAAAAAAAAGTCTAATCCATATTGCTGTAACTAAGGAGCATTCAAATACTTCCAGCATGCGCAGAGACCTGGACATACAGGTGGGCGCTAGATGCAAGTCAATATAATCAAAATTTGTCCTTAATTGCAATCTATGATTCAGCTAAAAACATGAACGACATGAACACAGCCTCCGAGAGTGAGGTAAACCGAACAATGCATACCTGGGCAAAAAGATGGCACGATCCCATCCCTCTTCCTAAATGTAATCTGGTGGGCCCAACGAGGGAAGGCAGAGTAAGTCTGGGGTCGGTCGTGCAGGCATCTCCACAGTGGTCGGCGGCTCTCCCCACTTTGCGTGTTTCGGGAAAGTCCCTTTTTAAAAAGTGTGGTGGGGTCGACCTCCCTCTGGGAGGCTGTGCTCATGTTGTTCATGTTTTTANTTAAATCAGTTTTATGTTTATTATTCATTTTATGAAGTCGGAAGAAATCTCAACTAATAGCATTGGGGACATTTGCATTATATTAGGAGATTGCATTTAAGGACAAATTTCTATTATATTGACTTGCTTCTAGCGCAAACCTGTATGTCCATTTCTTATTATTGTTGAACTTATATAGTAGACCCTACTATACATATGAGGAGGAGCAGATAGAGAGCGCGGCTCGATTTTATCTATATACTATATATGTGCAGAGACATGCTATAAGATATGGCATCAGATGCGAAGATACCACTAACCAAAATAGACATCCATGACACATACACTACATTCAATTTTCCAACCAGGCAAGAAGTCTGAATCAATACAAAAAGTCTGTTAGTAGACCAACACTGTACATTGTGTTTTCCAATTCAAACACAATGGCAACTTCATTTAAAGATTTATGTCATTAAATCTTGAACAAAAAGACCACCACAAACGCAGCTGGAGTCTCCAGTAGTTTCCATGAGTACATGCATACGCATATATTTTGCATGTGTACTAAAGCAACATAGTAATCAGGAAAGACAGTCGTCACTTAATAGCTGTAATGCATATTACATTATGAAGGGAGTGTAAAACCATCACAACTGTTTAGAAGTATTTCCACAAACATTACAGTTTAATGTTTAAATTCAAACTTCTTTCATTCTAAGAAGATCTCTAAAGGATGAGAGACACCAAGCCCAAATGAATGTGCAATGGCTTCTAGTGAAGCTTGCCATACACTTTAGAGGATATCACAAATAAAATGTATGGCACAAGTCACTAAATCGCAAGGTACACATCAGCAATGCATAACATAACTTTATGTTTTGAACATTGTTATGTTTGTTGAATTTTTGACCCAGAACAAATCATCAAATTGTTTCCAGAAAGATTTCATTGAGGTTTCCTTAGTGGCATCGCATTGCTGATGAACACTAAACAGTGAACTAATGACTTAACATACTTAATAAAAGGCTTTTGGGGATATGCAGTTGTATTACAAAGTATTGCAAAAGGCATATAAAGAGATATGTACACACTTAATTGAATAGCTCTAAACTATTTCACCCCGTTTGTTACTTAACACAAACACGATACAATTAGAAATCTAGCTACAAACTATCAGCAAACCATTATCCACTGCAATATAATGTGGTGTAAATGGGGGGAAAAAACAACATATGATGCAATGTGATGATTGACTATGGACGCTCCATTGGATGATATTGGATAAAAATAGCCGCAAATATAAATTAATGCGGTATTAACCATCAATTTACGCCTGCAGGGCAAAATTAACTGTTCGAATGTTGCACACACACACACACCACTTCTATTCACTGTATATAATGATATTAAATACATAAAGAAACATTAAAAACATTAAAAGCTTATTGGAGTGAACTATACATGCCCAATCCAAGTTTTGAACCCTTCCAAAGCTATATTTACTGGTGATGCGTGCAGTTCCCAAACTATACTATGTAAATCCAGGGCCATTTTATTTCTAAATAACATAGGATCTTTTCTTTGGACAATCATGTGTGCAAATATAAAACAAACACTTGTAACATTAAGTCTGCAGTCCAGTAACAGTGGTTATCAAAGTCCCACTCATAAGGGTGCACACCACCCAGCACACAGACACTGCAGAGTGACTGTTAGCCATACTGTAGGAATGAAGGACAAACAGGAGAGAGTTTAGTAGTGGTTGTAATCACATAGGGCAGAAGAGGAAAGTACATAGAACTGACATAGGGAAAATATTGGTTTGTAACACAGGATAGCATAGTGTGGCGGTTAAAGACGGGGAGAGTGTATGGGGTTGAAGAGAGACAGGAGTAGAAGGAAGGGTGGGGGTAGTGGGGTGTTCCAGGGAGAGTTGATATGATTACTATCAGCTCATTAATTATTCTGATTGAGAATATGAGCCCTAATGGCGCTTAGAAATGTAACAAGTAATTTAGGGTGGGGTGTTTTTTTGTAGCTTTGTACCAGTTTCAAAACATTTCTATCACCTAGTATCAAATAGCCCCATCAGGTTTATTGTTTTCACCTTGAAACAAGTTTTTGATCAAATTTGAAAGAGAACCTTTTTGGTTCAGGAAAGGTAGAGAAGGTCTATATACTGGATGTTACTGTTTTAATGAGATGTACACATGCATACTGCAACATTGTGGCGGTCCACACTTGGGTTTCTCATATTGTTTATTCTATCTTGGGGTAAGCAACCGCACGTTAGTAGATACAGCTTAAAAATACACTTCAATCCCATTGCATAGGTATCCAATGTTATCATTTAAAATAATAATTTTCTGGATCGCGGCTTGTCAGTGTATATGACAAGCAGCATCTAAAACCCATTGCAGTGCTAGCTATTACTAAATAAAAAGAAACATTGGTAGAGAGGACCAAGTCTAATGTACTATCATTTGGAAAGAGCTAGAATTCAAAACAATTAAAATTAAAATCTTTCAAATCTTATTTTGAAATTGGCAACCATGGCTAACTGCAATAGTATTAATGTGACAAAGTTGATTTGGGGTTAAGAATACAGAAGAGAATACAGCAAAACAAGAAAAAGCAGTGGACACAGCCCATGCGCCTGACAAACACACATAAAAAGACATAACACAATGGGACACTTACACTGGCCATGTGCCAAGATCCAGAAGCCTATTAAGTTCTTAAACCATCAAGACAGAATAGCACGTAGGGTAGAGGGGAGCCACATACAATCCACCAGGTGACAATGCCACAAAATGCAGAGAACAGCATAGCTAGGACCCATCTAAAAGAAGGGGAGAAGATGAAAAAAAAAAAAAAAAAATACAATGGTGCAGCAGTGGGTGACAAGCTGTAACAGAGACAACTGCAATACCATGTGCTAGACTGCAGGCACAGGCAGCCTTGGGTCACATTTTCAAAAAGCTCTACAGACGCCATAAATTATGAGTAGACTCACTGGTGTCCTTATGATTGCACTAAAAATCTATGGCATCACCCAGCACACAAATTAACTTAGATTGGCCTAATAAGTTTTAGATGTAAATGCTATATATTACATGTAACTTAACAAAATGTAAGACAGAATATTGTAATTCCAAAACTGTGTTTGACTGTAATGTAGGTACACACTGACATTTTTAAACAAGGAAATTTCAGATTTCTCCTTGCAATTTTAAGTCTCGATCAGTGGCTTAATGCCCATGTACACGCACTCTAAAATGTCATCAACACTACCCATAAGCCATTTCTGCAATGTATGCGACAATTACATGCACCACGTCCACGTGGCGACACGAAACAGAAATGCGGAAGAGAATAGATGCTACTATGTCAGTACACATTAATATTTTCTACAGACAGCTCTTAAAATATTTATCAACTATGTATCTGACAACCACAGATAGTTTAAATGATTCTGCAATACATACCGGAAAGATTTTGTTTTAGTGTGGTGTTCGATCAATAAATGCCACATATACCTAAATGCCAATGGTAAGTCATTACCTGTAACTGATTAATCTCAAGCAACAGGCCAAAGCTGTAGAGGAGAGACACAGGCATACAGGAGAGACAAGGTAAGGAGACAGAAGAGGATATGCACAGGCAAATCAAAGGGAAATGATAAGCACAAGGTAAGGAGACAAAGAAAGTAAAAACAGCAGACAGTACAGAGTAACTAAAGGAAAGAAATAAAGCTGATGGACTCAGGAAGGAGCTATAGGGCCCATTCAATCCAGTGCAAAGACAGGAAAAAACGTAGCGTCTCAATGAGCCGCAAGCTAAAAAAGCGTTTTTCTCCCTTACGCTGCTTGCAAGGGGGAAAATACCGCACAAAGCGGGATTGAATCGGCCCCAAGCTTCTGTCCCTGGAATGAATCCATTTGAAATAGGCGTTGCAGGGTGACCAGGGAAAAACCACTGCCATCACCAAAGCATGTACTAAGATACCTGGTCCGAGGTTCAGATTTCCATAAGTTAATAGAATAATTGGTATGTACCCTTTAATTTTTTAGGCATAATTCTGGAATATATTTTGCACCTACATTGAATAGAAGCATGTGTAAAGCATATCCTAAATTTCAATACATCCTAATAGTATGGAACATAACTAAGAGTGGACCATTGTGCCAACTAGATGGTTTATAACCTCATATAGCCATGAATCACCAATTAGTACCATAATAAAGTATGTGGTTTATATGTATACTCGCTGCGCTGTAGTCACTTCATAAACATTCAGGGCTTAAAGCCAATTAGACATTGCAAACAATCACATTCTAGCAATTTTCTCAGCATGGTTGATGCAGTCACTGAGATAAAGACAAGGGGGCTGATCCAGAGTTGCAAGTGCAGAGCTGAGCAAATCCATATTTCAATGTGAGGGTTGCAATTTCATTTATTTTATTGCATGTAGGTAAAACACTTTGCTTTTCCGCAAACATCTTACAAATATATTACCTTATTTAATAAACATGTGATAAGGGAGAAACAAGGAGGATAAAAGGATAAAAAGCAGAAGTACAATATGTTGATAAATCGGAAAACATAAAAAAAAGTGGTGACACAGAATTTAAATTCCAAAAAGAATTCAAAACACAACAGGTCCAAATGCATTGGAGGCACCAGAGAATGAACTAATAAAATAGTCATTTTCAGATTACCAGTCCACAAATACATGTTTTTTAGCTAGTATTTGCCAGGGCACAGAGGAAATCCAGAAGATCATCCCTGTTCAGATCGCATTGTTGACCCAGGAATTTCCTGGTATTTTGGTGAAATTCCCAGATCACACTGAAGCAGATCATTGAGGAAAAACTGCCAACAGCAGCTTATGAGCTGTGACTGGCTGGTAAACAACAATAAATACACGGAATTTTGAAAAAGGGGTGGTTCAACCTAAAAACCTCTTGGGATGAAATATTAGGGCCTTGTTGGAGTTTATGCCGTCAATAAACAGCTACTTTTATGCAATTATACACTATACCAAGCAAATGAAAGATAATGGTGTTTAAAATGCTTAAAATAATACTTTTAAAAGTATTCTGCTCTTTTAAAAATCAAAACATTTAAAAACCAGGTTAAACATTATTACCCATATTCTATTAAAAAATATTTTCAAAACCCTTAATTATGTTTTGCCAAAGCTCTAGAAAGAGTTCTAGGGATACCACTGTATATTATATTACCTGTTTTAGGTACAAATCAGTGTTGCAACTTAGCAAGGATAAGGTCAATACAGTTGGGACCAAGTTACAAACAACAGCAATGAGCATACAGCTACATTAAGAAAAAAAAATACCTAAAACCTCAACTCTCTGTATAACTTTAGATAAGGAAAACTAACAACAAGTGAAAATTAGCATCAGTCCCAGAAAACAACTAGAAGCTTTTACACTTTAGAAGTAAGATTAGTCAGTCACAATTTACGGTAAATAATAAAACAGAATGTAAAGATACAGACTGTTTTAAAGAAGTCAGTACCTATGGAAGGACGGTGGTAGGGGAGAAATGACACACAACCAATAACAGAAAGGAAAACAAATAAAGCAAAAACAAAAAAATCTAACAAACGTGTAATGTTCAACTTAAACTTACGAGAGTGGAGCTGCAGAGGATTTTCTTGACTGTTTTTTACTTTTCAAGGCACGGAGCTTATCCCCCTGGGTCATGTTGGTTTCTTCATCATCCTCATCATCACTATACTGTAAAAAATGTAAAAAAAAAAAGTCACTAAAACATACCTTACAACAATGTTGGTAGATATTATATGACATAGAACACATACATGGCATATTCACTATTCCCAACATTTTATTGCCTTAAGCTGGCCATACACGGGAACGACTTCGTTCACGTGGATAATCGCAAGCGACAAACGGGAACGATGTTCCAGGCCATCCACGGGAACGATGT